>CAIGQZ010010775.1:3929029-3949506 GCA_903798205.1 Danio tinwini
CCATGACAAGGTATTGGTACTCTGTATCGGCTGCAAAAATCCTGATCGGAGCATCCCTAGATGTCATTTAATTAAAACAACAATTATGACATCATCATAGACATATAAAGCACTCCCAAAGCTGAGCTGTTCTAAACTGGATCAGTAATTATTCATTCATTTATTTTCTTTCAGCTTAGTCCCTTTTTATCTGAGGTTGCCACAGCGGAATGAATCTTCAACTATTCCAACATATGTTTTACGAAGAGGATGCCCTTCCAGCTGCAAGCCAGTACTGGGAAACACCCATCAACTCTCACATTAACACACACACACACACTCATACACTATGGCCAATTTAGTTCATTTTTCAACTTTTAAATGAGAATATGTTAGGAGCTTTAGGCCTGCTGTATTATTACTCACTGTGATGCTGAGTGCATTTACAGCACATGCACGATCATGTTTAATGAGCTGACAATGCATGTGCTCAGGTAAATGCATTCCTATATGGGAGTAAGGTCATAAAGGGCTTAAGCATAAGATGATCTTCACAGCGTCTAAATGCATTATTGCGATTTGTGTTGCTTTATTGAGTGTGATACATGACAGAAACATGTCCTTGCTGTGGATTTAAGTGCATCCAGATGGAGTGAGCATTTTGAAGTAACGGAGGAGGAAATATACCACAAACTCAGACTCTTTCTTGACCCAAAGACTCATAAAAATGCGTTCTCATCTCAGACACCAGAAATAGAAAGAGCTTAAATCAATACTGCCAGATTATGAAAAAGTAACACATGAGACGTCAGTTTCCCAGTGACGACATCTTTGGGTTTTTAATTATTGTATTTAACATCACAACTGACAAAGATAAAATAAAATAATCAAAGCTCAATATTTTAACTAGTGACACAGAGCGTGTGCTGTGTGTTCATGCTAATGACGTCACACACCCTTGATTTCTGGTTTGGTTTTATAGAAAACAGAAGAAGTCAGATATTATTAATCATTTGTTGTCATGGTCATGTGTCAATTAAATCAGTTTAATCTTCTGTTTATCCTACAAACGCTATAAGGTTTTATAGACTGGTATTTCTTGGTTTTCTTCGAGGCATTAGGGGTAGGGTTGGGCGATGTTGACCAATTTGGCAGCGTACGATGACTAATGTGAAACATCACGATGGACGATGGCATCATCGTCGTAGGCGGCGGTGAATTAATCATTGATGAATAATTATTTAATTCATAACGAATTAATTACTTGAAGCCTACCATTTCAACTACCTGACCCGCATGGTCTTTGTTTTACCTATAACCAAATCATAAATAAATAAAAGATAAGTTACACACAAATTACCACCGGTCAATCACTTTTTCCGTGGGACTCTGGCATGAATAGGCAAAGTGATCTGTGTCGTTATAATGGCATCGACAAACTTGGTTAGTAAAAAAGGTGCACAACCAACAGGAACCAACCAACAGTATCTGAGGTTTACGCTAAAATAAAGTACAATCGTGAAAGCAAAAGATTGAAGCAGTGTACTGACGCTGTGACACTTTACCTGATAGATTCAAAAGACAAAAGAGTCGTTAGATAGAGAAAAGATTATATAAACATCACGTTTAACAACTATAGAGAGACGCAATCCAGTGATACATCCTTAATAAACTGTCTGACGTGCACTGCTCTCTGGGGTTTTGTGCTCAAAGCACTGCCTGGAGCTTAGACAAGCTCATGACTGTCTGTGTGTGTGGGTGTGTGTGTGTGTGTGTGTGTGTGTGTGTGTGTGTGTGTGTGTGTGTGTGTGTGTGTGAGAGAGACGTGATGTGCGTTTTTAGCGGTATGGTGTGGAAGGAGGGTTTTTTTTTTAGAAATGCTAGATGAAACGCCAGTGTGGACGTTGATTGTTTTTGTTCAAACATGCCATTTTAGAGTAAACGGGGCTTAAGTGTGTATTTTTCGCAAGCAGGTTTGCTACGAGAGCAGGGCGGAGATTGCAATGCCGGCTCAGCATCATGATGTCTATCGGCCATCAGCGATGGACGATGGCATCGTCTATCAACCCAATCCTAATTAGGGGTGTCAAATTTAATTGTTTCGATGCACCACAATGCAAATGATACGGTATCGGTTCAGTAACAGATCAGAACCAGTTATTACGTACTGATATCATTTATCTTATATGTGCTGTTTTTCAGTGTCTGCGTCACTTCTCTGTGAAAAGCACTGACTGTTAGAGCCAATTACACTCAATTCTATTGTGCGTTTAAACACAAAGGCCAATCATAGGCATTTAAGCACTCACTCGACAGTGCTCAAAAAGCAAGCTGGATTAATATTTACATTTGTTAATTTGCTATAAATGTTCCTGTTGTCTTCTGTGCTTCTGGAAGTTTATTACGTACTGACGTCATTTATCTTATATGCGCTGTTCTTCACTGTCCGCGTCACTGCTCGGTGAAAAGTGCTGACCGTTAGAGCCAATCACAGTCAATTCTGTTGAGCACATGAACACAATGGCCAATCATATGCATTTAAGCACTTACTCAACAGTGCTTAAAAAGCAAGCTGGATTAATATTTACATTTGTTTATTTGCTAAATTTAGTTTTTTTTTAAATAGATCGAATTAAAGGTACAGTTCATATATCTGACTGGTTGTACCAAAGACAAAATTGTATTCTTGTGTTGTGAAGTAAAATATAATATTGTATATGAAAAGCATCGTCAATGCAAATTGATGCACCAAGATATATAATTGAGCCAAAGCGATGACATGATAATGGGCTATATGCACAGCTAGAGTTTTAAAGCCAACGATAAATGTCCGGTGAAAGCTTAATGTGAGTATTTTCAATTTCACAAGGTTGTTTTTACACTATCGATGTTGTAATGTAAATACAATACAGTCAGTTAAACAGACTTAAGGCCTGTGCACACAGAGACGTTTTTTTGCTTGCGGTTTCTGTCGACGTTTAACGCCTCGTGACTAAATAAAGGGCGTCAATGTAATTGTGCACACCAATGCACAAAACGCCAGGCAAGACATCATTTAAAAAAAAAAGCCTCATGCGTCAAAACCTTCTCCAACAATCAGATTAGCACATTTGTTCACGTGCACGGAGCTGCTGAAGTTACAGTTAACAGCACTTGGAGGCGCTCAAGCGCAAAATTATCAATGAGAGCGCACATTGAAAAAGATGCCCAGTGGCGATATGAACGTGGAGCTGCTTATTGCACTGATGAACAATAATCATTTCTTCATTGCTAGAGCTGGAGCTGCTGCTTGAACCATCCATAACAACAAGCGTGTCAACTTAGTCTTTTTTCTCTGTGTTACAAGCAGGTGTCAGGAGCTTAAAGTTGTGTAGCACCATCTAACGTCAAGGAGTGATTTTGCATATTCTTCTGCTCAACGCCTGTAAACATCGCTTGGGTTTGAATCCGGAAAAACGTCTTGGAAAACGCTGGCGATAAACGAAAAAGTGTCCCGTCTGTATGAGCCTTAAAGCATTAATTTAGTTGTTCAAGCGTAAAACGAGATGAAAGACTGTTGTAACCACTAGCACTGTCAGTAGCAACAGGCTAGCGCAGAAACTCCATTAAAAAATACTGGGGTAAAATAAACTGTCATATTTTAAAGACATGGCAGGGGGGAAATGGAATTTAATGCAGTGCTTCTTGTCCGATGCTGCTTTCGGTTGAGTCGCACTAGTCTATAATCAGCAATTGCTTCAGCGCTCTTGTTTGCTTCACCAATCAGCTTTACTCTGCTTCATATTACCATGATAATAAGTGTTAATTATTTTAGCTCATTCATCAACATGATTTCTGCAGGAGTCCCATAGGATGCAATGAACATCACAACTCCCATGATTCAAAACTCAGGTCACTGCGTCATGAAACTAAGCTTTTTGTATGTGTGTGTGTGTGTGTGTGTGTGTGTGTGTGTGTGTGTGTGTGTGTTTGTGTTTGTGTGTGTTTGTGTGTGTGTGTTAGAGATGCGCGGATCAGCTAAAATGTCACCAGAATCTGCTCCTTCATTCTAATCATCCACCCGCCACCCGCCCGCACATATTATTTTATCTGATATATATATCCGCAGCAGACAGAAAAAAGATAACAAAAACGGTGCCACTTCAGCCTAAACAGCAGCTATGTTATGTTTACTGGCCTTTTTCTTTGCACTGTGCAAAAACAGAATAGCATCTAGCCTGCTGTGCCTGGATTGGGGCTGCACTAAATGAGAGTTTGCGCGCACCGCTTGTTGCAGGAATGCACAAGCTTCTCCTTGCAAGGCGCTGCAGTCGTGTAAATAAGTGATCTTGTTTCTCCCAGAATGATAGCAGATTTTCCTCTGATGACTCCTCTAACTGAAAGTTTACACAGTACTCTTGCACTTCATCTATTATTTTGGGCGTCTCTCTTATCTTCACATTCTGCGAATTCCACTCTCTGCTTTTTTGCTGGTCAACTGTTATGATCCGCGACCCACCCGCAATTAATCATAATGTATTTTTTTATTACCCGACCCACCCGACCCGCAGATTATCCACAGCGCCCGCGGATATAACCGCCATCCGCTCATCACTAGTGTGTGTGAATTCATACAATCTAGTGGCGAAGTCTTGCAATCTTGTGTTTACTTGCATAGTCTGTTTATCGGTTTGCTTGTAGACCCTGAGTTGTTATCAGCGTATTACTGACTATGTTTGCACAGACATCAGTAATCTAATTATTTGAGTAAGACAATAACATAATTAAGGTGTTTACATGAGTTGCTTTTTGAATGTTCCTTTCATATTCTCATTTTACATGTTATAGATCATAGTTTCATTAACGTCATTATGTCAACATTTGTAGCTAGTTTCCTCCAGTGTTTCACCCAACAACAGTTTGTGTACGTCATGACACCATATGTGATTTTGGGCATTTCGTTCAACTGCAGATAAGTTCTCATACTATGTGTGCAAACAGATGATGGTGGATACATACTGTATTGTTAAGCAACAGGCCACCTCTGCAGTAAGATACTATTGGGTTTCATTCACTGACTTTTCATTCATGCCTCTGCAACAAACTCAGAGGTATTAGATGAGAGTCATCGTTTCGCACTTGCACCAAAACTATAGTCCCATACTATATAGCAGGGCTATTCAATTGGCGGCCTGCGGGCCAAACCCGGCCCCCGAGGTAATTTGTTCCGGCCCCCCAAATAGTGTGACCAAGACATCAAAAATAAGTTTAGTTCAGTCAAAAAACGGCTGCTATAGTTATAAAGTGACGTGCGTCTGTTCAATACAGCACGAGCTGCAGTTAAAGGCTGCGCAGAGCGCGAGTCACCGGACATTAGGTGAGTGGCGAGAGCAGCCGAATACATTTGCATATGTTTGTAGAAAAGGTCTTTTGTACAATGCACTGATATTGTTAATAGGGATGCAATGATTAGCCGATTTCACTATTATCCCCGCTTTTAGTGATTAAAGGCTTCTCAAGGCCGCATTTCTGTTGCACGGAAAAAAGCTGCTGCAACTACTTATGCCAATACGCACGCACATTGGATTAACCATAGCAGCAAGCCACTGACATATTGCGTTTTTCCGCGCGTAGTATTTCCAATTGAGACACGCGCATAATGGAAGCGGTGCGTACACAGCTTGCAAGCGAACCGACACACTCGCGCCCTGCAGGTGCACACAGTACAAATGATCTCAGGCTGTAGTGGTGAGAGTTGAGCGTGGCTTTCAGTGCAATGCAAGCAAAAGATATGTTAGATGAATAATTAAAAATTATTAAGTTACAGAGAGCTGTTAAGTTCGATTGTGACTTCAGTCGGATTAAGATAATCAAAAATCGCTGTTTACATGGTAGACTCTTAATCAGGGTATTGTCTTAATTGTATAAAATTGTAATATTAGTGTCCACGTACTCATTGTTTATGTAAAAAAGCACACTGTGGCGAAATGAATCATGAACTGGCCCCTATGACAAACTACTTGAATAGCCCTGCTGTATAGTATGTTAAAAACAGTATGCGAGCAGAGAAGTACGTTCGAATCCAGTACGAAGACAATGCAAAACCAAATTCTGCTCACATTACAAAGTCCAGGCTGCGAAGTAAAAGCATACAGGCACTTGACTGGCCTGTCTGCTGTCCCGACCTGTCTCCAATAGAGAATGTGTGGTGCATTTTGAAGAGCAAAATGCGACAACGAAGACCCCGTACTGTTGCCCACCTTAAGACTTGTTTGCAGGAAGAGTGAGACCAAATTACACCTGAAACACTTCATCACTTGGTGTCTTCAGTCCCTAAACGTCTTTTAAGTGTTGTAAAGAGGAATGGCAACACTACAAAGTGGTAAATGCTTTACTGTTCCAACTTTGTTTGAAGTGTGTTGCAAGAACCAAACTGGAATACGTGTTTATTAGAAAATAAATTAAATAAAAATCACGAGGAACACATTAAATAATGTGTTGTTGGATTGTCTGCAATGAAATACAAGTCAAAGTAAATTTAGAAATCACTAATATCTTTTTTATTTGCATTTTCCATACTGTCCCAACTTTTTCTTATTTGGGGTTGTACTACAAAATGGTAATAGTTTGATTGCGATGTTTACATGTCTGTACTGCACTTCAATAATGTGACTAAAATAGGATACTCCACATGTCTTAATTCCATGTCTGTTAAGTTCAATTGTGACTTCAGTCGAATTAAGATAATCAAAAATCACTGTTTACATGGTAGACTCTGAATCAGAGTATTGTTTTAATTGTATAAAATCATAATATCAGTGTCCACATACTCATTGTTTATGTAAACAAGCACACTGTGGCGAAATGAATCATCTCTTGTATTTGGTGTGTGTGTGTTTGTCAACATACAGGTGCTGATTCCAACAGCGAGCGCAGTTCTTCTGTGAGCCAGCAGGACGCTTCACCTGCCTTGTCCAGCACGCGGACACACTCGCACCTGGACAGACAGCAATACTGGGACTTTGATCGTGTGGAGAGAAGCGACACCTCCAGTTTCTCTTCCTTCGAGGAGCTGGAGCTGGATTCGGACAGGTGCGAACACACTCTTCCTGCCCTCGCAACAGGCGGAAAGTACAGCCTGCAGGACCAGAACAGAGAGATCATGGTGGAGGAAGAGTAAGAAAGAATTGTGGGAAATTTGAGGGATGTGTTTTGACTTGGATAGTTGACTCAGAAAGTTCTGTCATTGTTTTTATTCCTCCAAAAGGCTAATTTATACTCATATTAAATGTTTGACCGCATTCAAATTTTAGTTACATTTTATAAATATCATATTAATTATTATTATTATTTTTTTTTTAAGAAACCACAATAAAAGTGGTCCATACGGTTTGGTCTATTTTAAGAAATGTTATTTCAGTATTATTTGGATACAGTCATGATATTTTTTATTTGATGTATTTTTTTTTTTACATTTTAGTCTTTTTTTTATTTTACTATATAATAATTAATTATATAATTATTATCAATATTTTTTTCTCTAGAAACCACGAAAGAAATTGATCCATATGGTTTGGTGTATTCCAAGAAATGTTATTTTAATTTTACTTGGATACAGATATTTTTACTTTGTTGTCATTTTAATTTAGTAGTCTTTTTTGTATTTTATTTTACTATATAATTCATTATATAATTATTATCAGTATTTTTTTATCAGTTTTTTCTCCAAAACCCACAAAAAATGGTCCATATGGTTTGGTCTATTTTAAAAATTTTTAATTTTATTTTATTTGGATGTTCATGATATTTTTTAATTTGTTTACATTTTTTATACATTTAATTTTTTTTTTTGCATTATTTGACAATATAATAATTAATTATATAATTATCAGTATTTTTTTCTCCAGAAACCACAATAAAATTAATCCATATGGTTTGGTGTATTGCAAGAAATATTAATTTTATTTGGATACAGTCATGATATATTTTTTAATTTGTTGTCATTTTAATTTTATCATTTTTTTTGCATCTTTGTTTTTTAGCATTATTTTACTATATAATAATGAATTATATAATTATTATCGCTTTTTTTTAGAAACCACAATAAAAAAAGGTTCCATATGATTTGGTGTATATCAAGAAATTTACATTTTATTTGGATTACTTTGTAATTATTAATTGTATAATAATTATTGGTATTTTGTTTCTCCAGAAACCACAATAAAAGTAGTGCATATTGTTTGCTCTATTCCAAGAAATGTAAATTTTATTTAGAAACAGTCCTGAAATTTTTAATTTGTTGTCATTTTAATTTTATTGTAATTTTTTTCACATTTTATTTTATTTTTTAGCATTATTTGACTAGTTCATATGGTTTTAATTTTATTTGGATACGGTCATTTTTTTTTTTTTTTTGTTGTAAAAATTATATAACATTGAGTGAGTAAAAATGATGACAGATTTGTGATATTTGGGTTAGACATACATGTATATTGTTGAGGATGTGTGGGGAAAAAAGTTTAAATGTTATGTTCTTCAATTATTAAATTGACAAAGTTATTTAGTCGGGATGGAAGAGAACCGTCAGGTACACAGTTGTGTCTGTAGACAATAAATAACTACATAATTGAGCCAGGTAACCTGAATTTCT
This sequence comes from Danio tinwini, assembly GCA_903798205.1. Lineage (NCBI taxonomy): Eukaryota > Metazoa > Chordata > Actinopteri > Cypriniformes > Danionidae > Danio > Danio tinwini. Next base: position 3,937,638 of record CAIGQZ010010775.1, read on the forward strand.
TGAAAACATCTTCCACATTTTATTTCGTTCAACATCATTAGTCAACCCGTTGTGTGATTGTCATTGATTTGTAAGTTCTTGATGACTGACGTTAAACTGACATTGTCTTCAAACTGATGTTATTGATTAATCATGTGAATCTATGTAAATGTTATTCCAGTCTAATTTGTTATTCTCCATCCGCTGTCGTCTTCCTTCAGTAATTACTAATTTGCACCAAAGAAACTCCCAAAACTGAAGAGCTGTGTGTGACTTGAATATTCATTCCTCGAAGCCATATGTTCATAGACGAACCAAATCTTTATTTGCACCAGAAACTGACAGAAAACATTTCCTCAGGAAGGAAACAACCGCAGGAGATTTTTGCAACACTCTTGTTTACTTGTTCGCAATTAAAGGTGTTTGGAGCACCATCATTATCTGATCATATCTGATTACATAAATTATATTTGCAAGCACTTGGGTTTTCTTACCTTACAGATTACACTCGATTGGTGTAGTATATTTTATAAATGTTCCAGTGGTATTTTCTGAACTGTGAATGTTGATGCATTTCAAAGTGTTGTTGTTTTTTTGAACTGATGTCTAAAAATAGTTTATTCTTACAATAGTTTGTATTTTATACCAGGTTGTGGAAGTTTCTTGCACACTTCAGGACGTATTTGAAATATTGTCAGATATAGATATGATTCATAATGTTTGATATCAATGTCGGATTTGAAATCTTTATTTGTTTTGATAGTTGTTGAGCAACTTAATAAAAAGTTAACAAACAAATCGCATTCTTTTTTTTTTTTGTTTGTGCTGTATTTCCAGTTTTGTGCTGTATATTCAGTGTTGTGCTGTATGTCCAGTGAATAGTATTATTATATATATTTTTAATTTTTATACAACAGTTCTGTCTGGTTCTCGAATCTGATTGGCTGATAGCTGTGAGATATTAAAGCAATATCAGCACTTGTACAGCCTCTTCACCCTTGTGTATTACTCCGCCCACACAAGTGGCAAGCAAAGGACTACAGTTTGACAAATATTGCAGCTGTTGGACAACAATGTACTTTTGAGGATTTTTTAGACGAGAAAGTAGTTGTTTAGATTGCAAATATGCAGTTTATTTATAAGGACAGTGCCTATTTTAAATATTCATACATTTCAGAGATTTAGCGCGTTGCCCATCAGCCTGTCATACTGAGAAGAGCAAAAACGGTCAACATTCTGCCACAAGATGGCATCATAGACCGCATATGTCCTTAAAGGGAGAAAAACTACAGCTGAACAACTCATTATAGAAAAGGTAAGTGACATTCTAAGTCAATCTCTCTATTTTGTATGTTGTAGTGCTGTATTTATACCATAGTAATCTGGTAGTGTTTGCTTTGCTTTGGCTTTTTTGAGGTTAATGAGAAATGGTCGTGCCCGACTGAGCCTGGTTTCTCTAGAGGTTTTTTTAAATTCTTTACTTTCGCCAATTGGTGTCGCCACTGGCTTGCATGGTTCGGGATCTGTAGAGCTGCGCATCGATGGAATTGCTCCTCAGTGCTTGGACTCTCAGTAGTGATTATTAAACCACACTGAACTGAGCTAAACTAAACTGAACTTAAATACTGAAAACTGAACTGACACTGTTTCAATTCACTATAAACTTCCATGTGAAGCTGCTTTGACACAATCTACATTGTATAAGCGCTATACAAATAAAGATGAATTGAATTGAAAGTTAATAATTGTGATCTCCCGATTGAAACCGAGAAATACTGGGAGATATCTCTGTAGACTGATGGCATTTCATGCCGTTCAGCCTTATAATCTTAAAATGTGAGCAAAAATCACCTGTTTTGTTATTATTTTGCTTGTTTTGTTTTTGACATTATGGTAGAGAATCGTTCAAATACTAGCTTTAAAGTGACGTTGGTCAGCAATAGTTTCTGCTGTTCTGACCGTAAGCTGCAGACGTGAATGAATGCCGGAAGTAGACAATAGGGTTTTTGAGACTCTGTGTTTGTTTTCCTTTTTTCTACACATGGTTATGCCATTGAACTGTTGTATAAACACAATATTATACGAGTAGCAGTGTGACTATATATCGTCAGCCATTTTTAGGGCACTAATGCACTCGGCCTGTGGTCTCGAGCCAACGCATGCCTCCCACCAGTGCCGATATACAGCCATATCGCACTGCTATGAGCTGCTAATGTTTAGTTTGTTTTATTTTCAATATTTCTGTTTTTTTTGTCATTTGTTCAAATTTATAATACTGATATTAGAATGTAAATAGATCTATTTTAGATCTATTTTATTAATATTGCTAACGTTATGCCCTTTTAATAATAAATGTGCAATATCAATGTGTGAATTTTTCAGCTCAAAATATCTCACAGATCATCATTATTATAATTATTAATTATAGCATACTGTACTCACCTTTTTTGGGGGGGTTTCGGGAATGTCACTTTAAATGCAAATGAGCTGCAGCTCTCCGCCCCTTTTCTAATAAAAGGGCGGAGTCTTTACAGCTTGTTCCTTGCTCACTCTGTAATAGTGTTGTCACGATACTGGAATTTGGTACGAATCGATACTGGAATTTTAAAAACATCCATTTCCCGCTAACATTTGAGCGCGTTCTTAAACAGCGCTATTTGCCATCATGTTCACGTGCTCTACAGAAATGGCTGTGATTGGCTTTGGAGGTCATCAGTTCACTTAACTCGTTGCTGTTTACTGACTGTAACCACAGATACAGGGACACTGGAGCGTTTTAAAGTCATGTTGATCAGCTGATTTGTCTATAAGCTGACATACAAGTGATCCGCTGATGAATTGTGGCTTTAAAACGTTCCAGCGTCCCTGTACTTGTGGTTACACTTAGTAAACAGCAGTGAGTTTGGTGAACTGATGATCTTCACGGCCAATCACAGTCATTTTTGTTGAGCTCAAATATTAGCGAGAAATGCACGTTTCTAAATTTCAGTATCGATTGGTACCAAATTCCAGTATCGTGACAACTCTGCAACATGACAAAACCATTCTGATGCATTTTATAGTCTTGTCAGTTTAAACTTGTGCACATAAAACTGCAGAAAACGCACACACATTTTAAAATTGGAATAATTTATATTCTTGTAAGGGATGTTAGAGTTTGGTGTGGTAATAACTACAAATCAACCAACACACTTCAGAACTTTGATGTCTTGTTGTTATTGCTCAATATAAAACCCAAGCTACTGTATTCCCTCTCTGTATTGTGTCTCGTACAGCTTTCTTTGTTTTCTGCAAAAATCAAAACCATTGTCTGTTCTCCCAAGAGATCGATTTACGGTCTCTTTGCACTGACGTTTTCAGAGGCCGCATGAACGCAGTCAACTTCAAAGTAATCCGCACTGTCGTTGATACTGTAGGCACTAACTGAAAATAATACACAATATTGCCTCTGGAGACATCGAAAGAAGTTTGTTAAAGTATATGGATAGGGTCAAGTGTATAAAATACTCCTACGTACTTCAAACATGCTGTCTTGTTGGAGGAGTTGTTTTTGACTTGACTGTATGAGTACAACTTTGCAGATTTAAAATGAATCCTTTTTAGAAAACGAATGTCAACTTTGTGATCTGCAGTTCAGAGGCTCTAATTGTGTTTTTTTTTTTTTTTGCTGAATATACTGTTTACTACACTAAAGAAAAAAAATTTATTACAGAAAAATACAGTTGAAGTGAGATTTATTAGCCCTCCTGTATATTTTTCCCCTAATTTCTGTTTAACAGAGAGATTTTTTTAAACACATTTCTAAATATAATAGTTTGACTAACTCATTTCCAATAACTGATTTATTTTATCTTTGCCATGATGACAGTACATAATATTTTACTAGATACATTTCAAAATACTAATATTCAGCTTAAAGTGACATTTAAAGGCTTAACAGGGTTAATTAGGCAAGCTAGGATAATTAGACAAGTCATTGTATATCTGTAATGTGATGGGGATGCTGACAACAAAGTTGAGGATCCACATGCAGTACTTTATTCAAAAGAGAATGGTCATGCAGGCAATAGTCAACACAGGAACAAACAGATGTATGCCAAGCGGTAACCTCCCGCTCGCCCTCGGGAAGCCAATTCGGAAGTCACTAAAACTGCAATTCATCGACTGGCCTTTGGAGACTGGCTCCAGGAAATTCAAATGTTTTCTGACCGCAATGGTAAATTGGCAAATTTTACAGCTGATAAAATGGGTAAATTTTTTTTTGGGGGGGGGGGGGGGGGGGGGGGTATTAAGTCTGCATAATTAAGGGCGTGGCCACTTGAGTGACAGCTAGGTCTCTCCTCAGCTTGCTGTCTCATCACCTCAGCTGATTCCGGCTGATTAGCTGCTGAACTCAGCATATACGTCATATGTTTGTTTTGTTTTATGTGGCTTTACACATTCAATTGCATTTTGGACTTATTTTCTACAATTATCAGACAATATGGCATGCTGTGTGCACTTAATTGTGCTTACAAATCATTCAAGTTGCCTCCATTTCCCAGGTGAGTGAAATTATATACTTACATACCATCTCTATAAATGTATTTGTTTTACTTATGATCATTTATAATTTATATTTTTCTTTAGATCTTGAATGCACTCCAGAATCTGATAGATTGATTAGCTGTAGGCCCTAGAACAGTCATCTGGAACGTTGTCATACAGTGTTATGCCTGTATTTCATAATTAGCCCTGAATTTACTAACACAGACTATATTTAAAGTATTTGGATGGAATTCGGGTTTTCCTCCTATAGAAAAATGTCACCAGAACAATTTTTAGTGGCTCAAAGTATTACAACAGTGTTTTTAAAAGACTAAACACTTTATTGATATAGTATAGAGCCAAGCACAAGTGGTCAGAACACAAATGAGTCGCAGGTAATGAAGTTTTAAGCGTTTCTCTCAAAGAAAAGCCTGTCTAAGCAAAATACTAGCAGGCATCTGTAGCTCCGCCTCTTTGCCCTTGTTTGGTATCCCCCAGTTGGTGCGATTAAGCGCAAAATAACGACGGTTGGCCACGCCTACTTGTAGCGTTTTTTGCGTTCTTCAGAAACCTATGGGTGACGTCACTGATACTACATCCATATCTTTTACAGTCTATGATGTATACGGGCAATCCAGAGTCGTGGTCAATAAACAGGCGAATGGTCAGTACAGGCATCAAACAATGTAAACAAACAAAACAGAGCAAGAGTCAAAACGCGGCACAGCAAAGCAAATCAAGGCAAAGAAAACACGTCGTAGTGTTCACAGTACAGATTAACAAGACTCAGCAAAGATGTGTGTGTGCGCTGTATTTAAAGTCGGTGTAATCAGTCCATAATGATCCTCCAGCTGTGTGTGTAATCAATGGAAACAGGTGCGTGTGAGTGGTGCATGACTGGATATGTAGGTCTTTGGTATGGTGTGTGTGTGTGTGTGTGTGTGTGTGTGTGTGTGGTTCTCCAGCGTTCTGCATGTATACCAGCTCTCTGCAAGGATTAGATTGCTGGTGATTCTGAAAATAACATTGGTTTGTTCTGTAGACAATCGGAAAAACAATTATTGCTTAAAGGGCTAATAATATGGACCTTAAAATGGCTTTAATTTTTTTTTAAACTCTATCTTTTACTCTAGCCGAAATAAAACAAATAAGAGCTTCTCCAGAAGAAAATATATTATCAGAAATACTGTGAAATATTCATTGCTCTATTAAACATCATTTAGGAAATATAAGACAAATAAATTGTCACAATCACCAGCGTTCTAAACACTATAGATCACTGGAAAACCTCACAAGCATTAACGGACTACACATTTGCCATTTCATGGACTACAACTCTATACATGCACTCCACTTACACACACACATTCCTGATCCTGACTGATTGCACACACACACCACCGGACAATTGTCAAGGACTGATTACACACACTATTTAAGCAGCACAGACACACACAATGTTGCTGAGTCTTGTTATCTGTTATAGTGACATTACAACGCGTTTTCCTTGCCTTCCGTGTTTTGAACCTTTGCTTTGTTTTGTTTGATCATTCCTGTATGCAGCCTGTCTTCTGACCATTTGCCTGCTATTTCGACTACAACTCTGGATTGCCCTCATACAGCTGTTTGCTCCTGTGTTGATCACTGCTTGCCTGACCATCCTGTCAATAAAACCCTGCACTTGGATCCTCACCTCCGTTGTCAGTGTCACATCCCTGGTTACATAAATTCAGAGAAGGGCAAATAATTTTGACTTCAACTGTATATATTAATAAGAATTTCCACTTCTAAACTGATAGTAGATTATAAAAACAAACACATTGAATAACATTCATTTTTTTACAAAAAAGTACAAAAAACAAAATGGGATTTTCTTGAAAAAAATACTCCAAAATCTTTTTGCAATATGTTAATCCAAAACTTTGGCAGTTGGGGTAAAAACTTGTTTGCTAGTCGATTCACAATTAATTAATTAAAAAGATATTATTTAAAAATAAAAATTAAAGTATTGAAGAATCATATATTCTAGACTTAGTTGTAAGATCTCTGTCATCTGTAAAAGATGTGTAAATATCCACTGGGACACTTGTTCATATTCATCTTATAGTACCCCTGAGAAAATATTGTATTCTGTATTCAGACTGGCCACTTTTCTTGTGTATTATCTCTATTAGAATTTAATGATTTATTTGTTTGTATATTACTGTCAGTCAAGTATTTTTTTTGTTTCTTTCTCTTATTTATTTAGTTTTAATTTAATATGTTTATTTAAGTATATTTCTAGACAATTTTTTGATACTGTTATTAATTTTATATAAATGTATTTATTTTCTAGACGTTGTTTATATTTATTATTATTATTATCAGCATGTATTTGTTGCTTTTTCTTATTTATTTACTTTTGTTTAGATTTTATTTGTTTGTTTATTTATGCATCATTTACCACTATAACTACATTTATTTAATATCAATATGACAAATGTTTTGACGATATTTGAGACACGTCTACAGTGTGTGGGAGGGTGTTTTTTTTTTATTAAATGTATTATATTTGCCCTATTTTTTGCTAATTGTTAAAAGACATTTTAATAGCTAACAGATATTTACACATTTGCATTGTACTTTGCATCCTTTATAATGTTATGTACATTCCTAATAGATTCATAAAAGACAAATCAAATCTAAAATTGTATTAAAATCTGACAACTTTGAAAAATTCTTTTAACAGTGTGTACACTACAGTATCAGCACTGAAAATAAAACTGACAAAGAAACTAATTCAATTAAAGTGAAATCTGAAGTTCCTAAAATTTTTTAAACAAGTATATTTCCCATGAAAATGGCAATTGAAGCTGAAATTGGCGACCCTGAATCGGAAAACAACTTATTGACCCTGAAGCTCAGTGGTTAGCACTGTCACCTTACAGCAAGAAGGTTGCTGGTTCGAGTACCGGCTGGCTCAGTTGGCACTTCTGTGTAGAGTTTGCATGTTTTCCCCGTGTTGGCGTATGTTTCTTCCGGGTGCTGCTCCGATTTCCCCCACAAGTCCAAAGACATGCAGTACAGGTGAATTGCATAAATTAAATTGGCCGTAGTGTATGTGTGTGAATGAGTGTGTATGGATGTTTTCCAGTACTGGGTGGCAGCTGGAAGAGCATCCACTGTGTAAAACATATGCTGGATAAGTTGGTGGTTCATTCCGCTGTGGCGACCCCTGATGAATAAAGGGACTAAGTCAAAGGAAAATGAATGAATGAATTTTACAACTTTAAACACCTACTAAAACCTTAAAACTATTGTTCAAAGCTTTGAAAGTGTGTACGTTTTTGTCAGATAGTAACTACATACTTGACTTTGATTGATGGGAGAACTTTTGACCCTAAACAATCAACAATTAGTTTCTGCAGCACCGGTTTGAAACATTTCTGACTCAATTATTCTGGCTGACCTATTTATAAACTTCACTTTCACGCTTACTTTACCACCGAATATAACAAATACACGTTATTCTTGCATGAACGCTTCACAAGCATGTTGTTATTTAGCATATCAATAAGCAGTTTTACATGCCGTTGCATCAGACAAAACAGTATTTTCAGAGGGCTGACCACCCGCTTTCAGACTGATCTGAGAATCTGACAAATTACAGCTACTGTACTTCCACTTTGGGTGGAAAAGTTTGAAGCAATTTCTGACAATCATATCTGCGTGTCCTTGCACTCCCCATAACTTTCTCCTATATTTGTCTCGTTCTTCAAGATCTGCCTATTACGATGTTCTTTTTCAAGGCAAAATTGGTCCCTTTGTGTTAGGGGTGGTTATTATATAATCTATTGCGAGTGTTTGTGGCTCTAATCACCACTGTGGGAGTGTGCATTTCTCTGCAAATATCCAAATTACTTGTGTGTGTATGGAAGACAAAGCTAGCTCTGTGCTCTGGCCGGTGTGTGTCTCTCCGTCAGCAATCGGCCCCCTCCTGATTCCCATTTAATTGGTTGAGAATGTGAACTTGGACAGCGCTTGAGGGCTCTTAACACACTGTTCTGGAACCTGGAGCTTAAGCATTTGGCTTCTGCTGATACAGTACCAACTCGCATTTCTCAGAGAACCATCAGTACGTTAAGTTTCACCGTAATTATACCTTCTTTTATGCTGTCTTGCACAGATGAATGGCCTCATCATTAAGAGCTCTTTCTTAATAGTTTGGGTTAGAATCAGCAGTGCGATTCGAAAAACTGCAAGTGGGCAGCGTTCCCTTTGCTTTGGCTTAAATGTAAATGTAATTAGGCGTCTGTGTTTGATATAGTGCTGGATTCAAGAGGTTGTTAGGCTATAACAGGCATCTCATGGCCTGCATTTATGGAGAAACGCAACGATCTAAAAAGTTCTTCCAAGTATAAACATTTGAAATATATTTCAGACTCATAAAATGTTTAATAACAAAACAGTGGATATTCTTTTTGAACACTTTTCAGTCTACAATCATTAGCATGCAGTAGGGGTGTAACGGATCATGGTTGATCTGTGATTCGTACAGTTCACAACACCCACAGATTAATACTTTTTTTTACTTGTAGATTAGTCCTAAATTTGTAACGATCGCAGAGAAATTGCCTCTCGCGTCATTCAAATCACATGTATGGAAGCATTTAGGCTTTCCTGTAAAATATAAAGATGACGGAAGACGTTGTGGTGGTTGTTCGGGATGTGGTGGGTTTCTTATGTGTTTTCTGTCACTACTTTTTTTATCCTGCATTAATGCATTTAGTGTAAACTGCACGATTAATTATTAAAAGATCGGGATCTCAACACCTACGCAACATAAATTATAAATAATAGTGATTTGCATATGTTTATTAATCCTAAAAGATTCAGTCTTTAGTCTTTTGAGTTAGTTATGATTTTACAGTCAAATAACACAGAAAAGTACTGAGATATAGTTTAGATAAAACCACTGATGTTTATGATAAAGATTAAAATCTGCATTTAACGATGCTCAAAAATGAAAGTTGTAAGCAGCAATTACATTTTTTAAGCAGTAGGTGACGACAACCAGCCATCAAAAAAATACCCCACTGAATTATTCTTCAAAAATGATACATCTAGCAATAAAACATGAGGTTTTATGAGTGGATATCTGAATCATTTATTGAAAATGAGACTAAATATACACTTTATACTAAATATACACTTTATACATTCAGCGTTATCAGCAACAGTTGTAGTAACAGGGAATTTTTCACAGGTCTGAATAATTTACGATACATTTTTGATCAGCTGATTATTTCTTTCATTTTATTTTTAATAAAATTTACAGGTTCTAAACCCTGTTTGTTAAAACCAAAAGTGTCTTGCAGTACTGTTTTTGTAATAAATGGAAAGCAAATTACATTTGTCGTCTCCTCTTTTTGGCTGATGAGCAATTCCAACGTTATGGAGGTGACATTTGCAGTAAAATCTCAAAACATAAACTCACAGGGAAAGTATATATTAACATTATATTGAAACATCTGTTTATATTTTCCAAAACAACTCACCACAGAGTTATGGGATCAGAAAAAAAAACATTTATATTTTAAATGAGGAAAATAAACATACATTATGTATGTAACCAAAAAAGTTTGCGAGTTTACAGTATACAACATACTTTGTAGAAATTCTGTGAATTAAACTGCACAACCTACAAGAAACAACGCTAATGAAAAGAATAAGAGTCAGATTGATAGAGAATAAAAAAGATTTTTATTTTAATTTAATTTTTAAGTTTTAGCATTTATGAGGAAAAAAGCTTTGTTATGGATGTGACATCTCTCCTTTATGGATGTGACAGATGTGAAATTGCCACTTGTGTGACTTTGGTAAATCAAATACAATTGTTTGAAAACATTAACAGGAACATTTTTTTGAGTATTTTTACAGAACTGTGAAATACAAGCCTACACAAAAAACCTAGAAAGCGGTTTTGGTGAAACCTTCTTTTTTTTAAATGACAAGGTTGACATTTGCATGAAATTGCTCTGATCCGAAAAATAGTGTGATCCATGACTGAAAAAAACATAAGGGGATATGAACCATGCAATTTATGATCCGTTACACCATTAGCATGCAGATGCAACTTTCTTTTGTTGTTTAATTCCCAGTTTTATTTTTGTAACATGTTTTATTAGCCTACTCGTTTCACATTACTTTAATGTTTCAACATGTTTCATAGGAATATTATTTCCCTAAACTGACCTCGATTCAGTTTCCCACAACATCTGTATCCAAAAATCACACATTGTAATTTGATACCATAGCTACTGAGTAAAATGTGCTTTGAGCAGTTACAGAAGCATTGTCCACTGTTAAAAGAAAATGTGTAAAATAACAGACTACAGCAGTAATACAACAACAGTTACCTGCTGCAGTAGTACCCAATTTTGTATCATAGTTTACATTAATAAATCAGAAAACAGATCATTTCAGATGCTGAAATAGCAATTAAACTATTGTTAAAGAGCAGTGTTGAGCTTTTAAAATCAAAGTTATCAAAGATCAAGACCTAATGATGGAATTTGAAAGCGTAAATAAAGATCAAGAATCACATGTGATCATTTCTGTTACACACGTGCTGTTAATTAATTTACACTGTTTATAAAACAATACACACTACTTTAATGACAAGACAAATGTAGCAATAACACGGTGAAACGTGGCAGTTTTGGATAAAACTTAGCAGTCACACACCACTTGTTCTCACCACCATGTTCATGGCCTGCCCAAATCTGGTCTCAAAATGATCTCGAAGTTTCCCAAAGGTAAATACGACTTCAGAGACCGTTCATGTCCAGTTTCCGAATAATAAACATGTATATATGCCCATTCCGACAGCACGTGAAAGCGGAATGAAATCTGCGCACATGTTTTTATTTTAAAGGTGACTATAGCAGACAACCAATCATAAACCGCGTCAATGCTTACCTCATTAAACATTCATGAGATTTATTAAGTTGCAAAAAACGACGAGGCATGCTTCAGACAGTCGAAACGTAAATAAATGACTCGATAAACGTTTACACACTCGTCATTCAGATTACATAATTAGCAAAATGTGAACCCGAAGCTAGGCATACTAATCGTTTGAGGGGAAAAATAGTTTGGCTAATACTATTTTTTTAAAACCTACCGCATGCAAATACTTCAAAGCTTGCTGTACACAATCTCAGAACTAAAGCCACGAGAGCTGTCACAGGAGTGGTACCTTTTCAAAATATTTGTACTTAAAAGGTCCATATTGGTACTTCAATGGTGTACTGTATGGGTAGAGCAGAGGCGGTTTGGACTAGGCATGGGCAAATAGGCTATGGGCGGCATATCTTACTGG
>CAIGQZ010010775.1:3959506-3974508 GCA_903798205.1 Danio tinwini
ATATATAATATTGCATTTGCATAGCAAACTATAAATTGTAAATGCAAAGAAAAAATGTAATCTAGCAATTCTAATGCTCGTAAATAAAAAAAAAAGAAAATCTGTAAAATTTGCATAAAAAAACTGACATTTTTTCCCAATAATCAAATTTTATTTTTGACTAGTATACTAGATAAATAAAATAAATAAATAAATAAATAAATAAACACAACAAAATATTGAATCTTTTTCAAAAAAATTTAAATAGACAAAAAAATATGTAAATAATAAATACTAGTGACACGGTGTCTCAGTGGTTAGCACTGTCGCCTCACAGCAAGAAGGTCGCTGGTTCAAGTCCTGGCTGGGTCAGTTGGCATTTCTGTGTGGAGTTTGCATGTTATGCCCATGTTGGCGTGGGTTTCCTCCGGGTGCTGCGGTTTCCCCCACAGTCCAAACACATGCACTATAGATGAATTGAATAATCTAAATTGGCCGTAGTGTGTGTGAATGAGTGTGTATGGGTGTTTCCCAGTACTGGATTGCGGCTGGAAGGGCATCCGCTGTGTAAAAAAATATGCTTGATAAGTTAGCGGTTCATTCCGCTCTGGTGACCCCTGATGAATAAAGGGACTAATCCGAAGGAAAATGAATGAATGAATAATAAATACTAGTTATTTACTGTAACAACACCAGTATCAAACTGATTCTGAAGCAAGCTGTTTGTTTTCTCCATAAGCTTCTTCATTTAATAACCTACAGTAAATGACATTAGATTCAGCTTTATCTGTTGAAGTAAAAGCAGCTCGAAGATATTCAGATTGCTTGTCATTTTGCTGATGCTTTGCTTCATTGTGGTTTGCAGTGCAGTGATTGCAGTGCTGCGCCCCTGGAGCAACCTTGCTTGAAGAGCCTCATTGAAGAGCACAGTAATGACGGCTCCTCTCAATGACTCTTCAGTTAACAGGACTCCCCTAAGTGTCAACCCTGAGATGGTGACATTGAAACCTAAAAAACACGTTAACATTCATGTCTGGGGACACTGAGGGGCGAGACACTGCAGGGTGCACAAACAGGGTGAAAAAATAACTAGTAGTTTTCACCATACACTTCCTCTGTTTGTTCATTGTATTAAGAAGTGCATACATTTTGTATTATAAGTTTTCGGCTTAGTCCCTTATTTATCAGAGGTCGCCACAGCGAAATGAACCACCAAATGTTCCAGCATATTTTTTATGCAGCGGAAGCCCTTCCAGCCACAATCCAGTACTGGGAAACACCCATACACACATACACTATGGAAAAATTTTTTTTTTTCAATTCACCTATAGCGCAAGTCTTTGAACTGTGGGGGAAACCGGAGCACCCGAAGGAAACCCACGCAAATACAAGTAGAACATGCAAACTCCACACAGAAATGCCAACGGGCCCAGCCAGGACTCAAACCAGCGAGCTTCTTGCTGTGAGGCAACAGTGCTAACCACTGAGCCACCGTGCCACCAAGCAATTATTTACTTAAATTAGTTACTGTAGTAAACCTGCTGCAATAAAAGCGACAAGTTTACTTTACTTAAAAGTGAGTATCCCATTGTAACTTGGAACTGTTAAATTGATTTAACTTAATTTGTTTAATTATGCTTAAAATCATTTACTTTATTAAAATTAAGGCAATGGCTTTACTCACTTAAAAAAGTCAACTAATTGTTTTAAAATCAAGAGGTTTACTTCCTTATTTTAAATAAAGTTAACTAATAATTTTTTAGAGTATGCAAATGAAGATTTAATCAGTCGAACAATTAATTAAATAGCTGCTTGTTTGGTTTGTAGTTGTGTGTGTGTTTGTAAAAAACAAATGAAGATTATAAACTGCAATCCTAAACAGCAAGGGTGCAAAACTGTGAACCTCACTGAAAATAAATAGAAAAGAAACACAATAGCTTCTCTTATCCTGAAAATGTCAGTCAAATAATGATCGAAGGGGCAGTTTGCTTAAAATGTATTTAAGATTTATTTTTTTAATATTATGATATAAATTAATTTCTAGCAAGGTTATTAGAAAATACCTTTCAAAAATAAAGAATATTTTCCACCATACTTCCTCAGTTTGTTCATTATATTAGAAATTGCAAAAGTTTTGTATTATAAGTTTTTAAATGTTGCTTTAAATATGCAAATGAGGCATTACATATAATTTGCATGCACTTTTAAGGCAAGGCAAGTTTATTTATATAGCACATTTCATACACAGTGGCAATTCAAAGTGCTTTACATAAACAGGAATAAAAAAGATAAAAAAGTGTAAGAAAAAATAAAAACAGATAATAAAAAAACTGATAAAAACAGATAAAAATATGTTAAAACAGGTTGTACAAGAATGAAAAAGAGAAAAACATAATAGTGCGATCTGTCAGACGTAGTCAAAAGATTTTTTTAAGACAAAATCAAAAGATTTAATCAGTTGAACAATTAATTAATTAATTAATTAGCTGTTTGTTTGTTTTGTGTGTGTGTGTGTTTGTAAAAAACAAATCAAACAAATCAGGGTTATAAACTGCAAATCCAAATCAGCAAGGATGCAAAACTGTCAACCTCACTGAAAATAAATAGAAACAAAATAGCTTCCCCCATCCTGAAAATGTCAGTCAAATAATGATAAAACGGGCAGTTTGTTTAAAATGTATTTATATATTTTTTTATATTATAATATTAATTAATTTATAGTAAGGTTATTAGTAAATAATAAAAAATAAAGAATATTTTCCACCATACTTCCTTAGTATGTTTATTATATTAAGAATTGCAAAAGATTTGTATTTGTTTTGTTTTTAAATGTTACGTTTAAATATGCAAATGAGGCATTACATATTATTTTGCGTGCACTTTAGGACAAAATCTGTAGATTTAATCAGTCAAACAATTAATTAATTAGCTGTTTGTATATTGAAATATAATTAATGTCTTTGTAGAAAACAAATCAAACCAATCAGGGTCTAAATTGCAAATCCAAAACAACAAGGGTGCAAAACCGTGAACCTCACTGAAAATAAACAGAAAAGAAAAAAATTGCTTCCCTCATCCTGAAAGTGTCAGTCAAATAATGCTAAAATAACAACAATAATACAAGAATAATATTAATAATAATAATAAGAATGGGTGGCATGGTGGCACAGTGGGTAGCGCTGTCGCCTCACAGCAACAAGGTGTGATGTTGGTGTGGGTTTCCTCAGGGTGCTCTCCCTGAGGACATGCACTATAGATGAATTGAATAAATTAAATTGCCCGTAGTGTATGTGTGTGAATGAGTGTGTATGGGTGTTTGCAGCTGGAAGGGCATCCAGTGTGTTAAAAGACATGCTGGATAAGTTGGCGGTTCATTCTGTTGTCGCAACCCCTGATGAATAAAGGGACTAAGCCGTAGGAAAATGAACCCAGCTGGTTCTTGAAAAACCAGCGACATTCTTGCAGTTAGGCGACAGTGCTAACCACTGAGCCACAGTGCCGCATAACTTGATGCTGTGTGTAATTCATATAAGTTGATGTGACTTGTAAAGTAAATTTGGTTCAACTTAAAAAATTTAAATCAGTAGGCATGTTTTACACTTTAGATATGAATAAAGCTGTGACGTTTTGTGTATACAAAAGCTGCTGAATTAGAGATTTATGTAAAAATATTCAATGTAGCTGAAATCTACAGGCACAATATGATCATTAAAACACACTTAAATGTGTTATTCGGATGTTTTCTTCACATCAGACTGAAAAAAAAAAACCAGACTGCCCAAAATCTCAAAATGAACACAAGAATAATAATATAGCCTTGCCTTAAACACTTGAGTAAATGCTCATTATTGGAGTGAGACTATAGTGTTGTGTTACTGATGTTCATTATTATGATGCAGCGCTCCATTACCTTGACTCTTCTCTCTTGTCCGGTGAACAGAGGGTGTCCATTGCCTCCATCTGTTCTACAGAAGAGGGAAAAACCATGATTAGCTCTTAATGTCATTTAAATGTTTTTGTAGTTTTGTTTTTGTTGAAAGCTCCTGCTGCCCTGCAACAAAAAAAAGCTTTTCTTACTTGGATTGTTTGTCTTGTTTCTAGTCCAAATATTTAACAATTCCTTTACCTGAGAAACCTTTTCTAGACAAGCTAAATCTATTGTCTTGTTTTAAGAAATAATATGCCAAATTGAAGTGTTTTCTTGAAACAAGCAAAATAATCAGTTTTTTTCTTTTGACATAAGATTATTTTGCTTATCCAAATGGCGGATTATTTAGCTTGTTTTAAGGAAAAACTCACTTCATTTTGACTTATTATTTCTGATAATGATTCCTGGAAAATGCTTCTTGATTTAGGAATTTTTAGATATTTAGACTAGAAACAAGACCAAAAAAAAAGTAAGAAAGGTATTTTTTGTAGTTTACACACTCAGAAAAAAGGTCAACAGTGGTACAAATAGTTTTGTACATTTGTAAAAGTTGTACCTTATATAGTACAGAAAATACCTCTTATTATACTGTTCGGTACTTTTTATGGTATAATTGAAATGAAGAAACACAATTGTTCTCATTAAAAAAGGTACAAAAGTGTTGGACAACTCCTTTATTACAATATCTATGAAAATAAATAAGACTGGAAAGGCAAAGTGATTTATGAATATTTTCCATAATAAAACATGAATCATCATTTAAAAGCATATGTTTAAAGAAACTCAGTCATTCATTTACTTTTCAGCTTAGTCCCTTTATTAATCTGGGGTCACCACAGCGGAATGAACCGCCAACTTATCCAGCATATGTTTTACGCAGTGGATGCTCTTCCAGCTGCAACCTATCTCTGAGAAACATCCACACACACTCATTCACACACATACACTACAGCCAATTATAGCTTACCCAGTTCACCTATACTACATGTTTTTGGACATGTGGGGGGAAACCGGACCACCCGGAGTAAACCCACGCCAACACATGCAAACTCCACACAGAAACGCCAACTGACCCTGCTGAGGCTTGAACCAGTGACCTTCTTGCTGTGAGGCCGAAAGTGTTACCAACTGTGTCACCGTGCAGCCAGTTTGTTTAATATTTTTGTAAATTAATTAATTTATTAATTATTATTATTCATTCAGGTTATTATAAGCAACCATAACAAAAGACTTTAGCTGAAAAAAATATATATGAATGTTTATGAAAACTGTATACAAAATTTAGATTTAGTATTAACTTTAAAAATTGAATACACAATTACAAATTTGCAAACTAAAATAGTTTTTTAAAACTAATAAAAAATGGCAACAACACAACAAAATTACTTAAATGTAATCAAAATAAAACATTTCCGAAATGTCAAATATTTATACTACACTCTCTGAAATAAAGGTACGCGAGCTGTCACTGAGGTGGTACCTTTTCAATAGGTACACATTTGTACCTAAAGGGTCCATATTGGTACCTCAAAAGTATATATTAGTACCTACAAATTTTAAGAGGAACAATTTTGTACTTTTTAGGTACTAATATGTACCCTTGAGGTATTAATATGGACCTTTTAGGTACAAAATTGTACCTTTTGAAAAGGTACCACCCCAGTGACAGCTCGCAAACCTTTATTTCTGAGAGTGTATAATCATACTCATACTGTAATAAAAATTACACTACTCTCAATCACAATCATACTAAAACAACACTGGTTATATATTTACATGCCAGTGATCAGCACAATTTTGAGCCTCGGCTGGGTCAGTTGGTATTTCTGTGTGGAGTTTGCATGTTCTCCCCATGTTGGCTCCGGGTGCTCCGGTTTCCTCCCACAGTCCAAAGACATGCGCTGTATGTGAATTGGGTAAGCTAAATTGTCCATAGTGTATGAGAGTGTATGGGTGTTTCCCAGTGATGGGTTGCAGCTGGAAGGGCATCCGCTGTGTAAAACATATGCTGTATAAGTTGGCGGTTCATTCCGCTGTGGCGACCCCTGATGAATAGGAACTAAGCCGAAAAGAAAGTAAATGAATGAATGAATGATCAGCACAATAATAAAGTTCGCCCTTTTGTCAATTCGCCCTTTTGTCCTGTTATTTCAGAAATCGCCAAAACAAAAGATTCAATTCCTCCAACAGTTTTATAGACACAAAGAACAGATGCCTACATTTATATAATACATTTTAATCAAGCCTCGACATTACCAGGAATTACCTTTATGGACTCGTTCTGATCCCTCGGTTTAATCCACCTATGATAAAAGATCTCATATTAATTATGATGCATGTATACATCTTTATCACACTGTCGCATCACCCAAAACCACCCACTTTTCCTGTTTCCATGGCAACATAACTTAAGGAAGAGCAACCTAATAAACGAGACTCTGCTTTATTACGAACAAGAAAGGAGGAGGAAACCCCAGGAACAAACATACATTATTTTAAATGAAATCTCTCATGGCATATTTGAAAAGTTATAGAAAATGAAGTATCTGCATCTAGAGGCTCATCAGAGCATTCAGATGAGCAAATAAAACACTACTGTAGTATTAAAACTGTTTTGCATTGCAGTTGATGCTTTTATATATTGCAATTACGGTAAACTCGCCAGTGACTCATTTAAAAAACTGATTTGCAATTAAACTGCAATCGAGAGAAGCTCATTCATTCATTTTCCTTCAGCTTTGTCCCTTATATAACAGGGGTCACCACAGCGGAATGAACCGCCAACTATTCTAGCATATGTTGCAGCCGGGACCCAGTACTGGGAAAAACCCATACACACTCTCGTTCACACACACACACACACACACACACACACACACACACACACACAACGCACCCTAGTGTGAACTCTGGCCACCCCTGTGATTTTGCTGTTGATATTATTCATTTAAAGGTGCAGTATGTAAGTTTGACACCCAGTGGTTGAACTAGGTATTGCACACCTGGATCAAAATAAACGCATGCGCGGGATGACAGATTGAGTACAGGAGCAAGTGATTTACACTGTGTGCTAAATAAAAGCAACGACACACAATAGAGGGAATATTTTCCATATCAAAAGGAGTTTTTGTTCTAACCAACACCTCGAATTGATATATTAGAAACAGCTTCTATTTCTTACAGCTGAACAACAGAAACCTATAACAGTGATCACCTCAGGTAAACCTTGTGTGCTTTATTCAGTGCTAAATGCTAACAATGTGAGTTTGAATGCATTTTACATGACACGTATAGCCATGTACTAAAAGCAGCAGCAGATAGTTCACCTCAGATCATGAAAATACAATAAACCGTTTGAAATTGAACTTTAGAACTAAACACATGAGTGATTCAGCATCTACATTTAATGATGTTAAAGAGGGTTCACATGTATTAAATAGATTATAAACCTTACTATTTCGTGAGTGAGTGCATATTCTGTGCTTCTGAAAGGCTGTATTTAAATTTCTGTCGTGTTTCTTCTGGTGCAAACAGCCAAATTGCTCATCATTGCGCATCTCGTCACAGCGTGTTGTTAGGACATGCGGTTACAATGTAACCTGCTCACTTTCATAATGTTTATGTCATTTGCTAATTAATAACCTCATGTGGAACTGAATCTGTCTCATTTTGACATCTGATACAGTCCACTGACACTGTCCATTTCGCTCACGAACGCATGCTTTCAGAGTCTTTCTGAATGAGTGAATGAAATACGCTGTTTTCCAACAAGGCAACCTGGAGTGCTGAAATATAATTGGCTAAACTGGCATTGTGCAGGTTAAATATACCTAAACAAAGACAGCAGTTCCGGCACAGAAAACCCATATTCAAAGCAGAATATCTGACTTCATCATTGTTTTTCAGTTAAACAAGAACGTTCACTTGGAATGTTTCTTGAATATCTGCAAACATATGGTATTTTTATGCTTTAGAAGATTAAAAAGCTTACATACAGCACCTTTAAATGTACTTGCGTAAATTCACAATATTTCAATAAATAAATTAATCGCAGCCACTAAATTATTGTGGATTGATTGGTGCCACTGACGTAGCTAATTCACGGCCTCTCTCACTCCCCGATAGTTGTTGACAGCAGGCACACACCATCAACAGACAGCATCCTATGTGCAGTATGTCATACTATTCTATGTTCTCTGTTAACTCTGTTTCTAGTTAAATACTCAATGTGTTTACGTCACTTAACAGGGCTCAGAATTAGGTCATTTTGGTTTGCATTGTTTAATGTTTTCACTTTTCTACAGAACGTTCACTTTTGATTACTACACATATTAAAAAAAAATTTAAATAAGGGTAAAGTTCTTATAACATAAGTATTGTTAGACGACGAGAGACGAAACACAACACTGGGTTCACAAGATTGTACACTTTTTATTAAGAAATTATTCTTTTTAAAATTACAAATCTAAAATAATTAATAAATAAATGCATTTTGAAATCAGCTTTTCAGAATTTCGAGAGGAGCACGTGATATGATCGACTACAGCTAATCCTCATCACTAATCAGCCTATCAGATCATTCTAAAACTACTTTTTCTAACCCCCCCCTATCCTTCCCTTCTCCGTCCTCTTTTCATGATCGGGCAACACGGTGGCTCAGTGGCTAGCAAGGGGGCCACAGGTTCAAGTTTCAAGCGAGCCAGTTGGCACTCCATGCGCGGTTTGCATGTTCTCTCCGTATTTGCGTTGGTTTTCTCCGGGTCCTTCGGTTTCCTCCCACAGTTTAAAAACATGTACATAAGTGAATCGAAAACAGTCACAAGCACTTAACACAATCATAATTAATCAGAACCACCATATTAGCCAAAGTACAAACGAGGGCACTCGAGAAACACCCTGATCTTGTATCCCTCCTAATGCTCTTTGACCAGACGGGAACCTTGGGCTCATCTATCTCCAAGCTCAGGGTTCTCTCCCGGGACAGTCAAACCTGCTATCATAGTTGAGCATTATCTAAGTGTGAACTCTTGAAAGGTTATTTAGCACCTCTATTTTTTTTTTGCTGATTGACTTACAAAGACCAGAAATCTCAATGATTTTGTGCATGTATTTTGCAAAAAGGTACATCAATAGAAAAAGCTGTATTAATAATATTGTAGCTCAATATTAGTTATGTGAAAAATAACTGACCTGTGTGTTTTTCAACTAAATATTGATATTTATTTGGTTTGCATATGTACTTGCTGAATTATTTCAATAAATAAATTGCAATATTTTAAGAGAAATTAATAAAATGTATTAAAACCACAATAGTTAATTTACCAGAAACAAAAACATAACATTACACTGAATTCATTATTTTTTGTGTGCCACCCCAAGATTTGGTGTGGCCTCATCTGGCCACCCCTAAGAAAATGTTCACTGACACTACGGCCAATTTAGTTCATCCAATTCACTTATACAGCATATCTTTGGACTGTGAGCAGAGCACCCGAAGCACACGGGGAGAATATGCAAACTCCACACAGAAATGCCAACTGGCCCAGTTGGGACTTGAACCAGCGACCTTGCTGTGAGGTGACAGTGATAACCACTGAGTCACCATGCTGCCCTAGAAGCTTATGTTAGATTTCTATAAATAGGTGCTGGCTAAGATACATCAGTATTGCTATCACTCATTTTTCCAAACCCTTAACCTTTCAATTTGGCATGTACAATAACTCGTCCTCCGCCATATGCGCTACAGTCGAAAATTATAGCAAATCGAGTCACTTTTTAAGGCAGTGTGGGTTGTTATTCTAAAAAACAGTCTTACATAAAAGTGATGATTGATAAACCTGTAAAAAAAATCTCATACTTACACTGAATGATGAAGCAATATTAGGTCAGAACTGGTAAGCCAACACCCAGAACTAATCCATGATGAAAGGTTTGTATTTCCTGAGAAGATATAAAAAATATAATGAATAAACTTGCAATTTTTTTTTCATTTATTTGTTCATTCATTCATTCACCTTCGGCTTAGTCCCTTTATTCATCAGGGGTCACCACAGCAGAATGAACCGCCAACTTATTCTGTGTTTTACACAGCGGATGCCTTTCCAGCTGCAACCCTGTACTGGAAAACACTCATACACACTCATTCACACACATACGGCCAATTTAGCTTACCCAACTCACCTATACCACATGTTTTTGGACTTGTGGGGGAAACCGGAGCACCCGGAGGAAACCCATACGAACACGAGGAGAACATGCAAACTCCACACAGAAATGACAACTGACCCAGCCAAGACTCAAACCAGCAACCTTCTTGCTGTGAGGCGAAAGTGCTAACCACTGAGCCACCATGTTGCCCTCATTTGTTTTTAATTCATAAATGTAATTTATTTAAATTTTATTTTGAGGGGATAGTGGAAAGATAACTAAGACAGTCTGTAATTTTACTACTACTGTATGTATGGTCTTGTTAAATACAAATAAAAAAAATCTAAATTATTGAGAATAATTAAGACAACTTTTTAAGATTAACCATTGTGTTACTTAAAATATAGGAATATTTGACCCGCATTGGATTAAAGTAAATCAACAAAAACACATTATAAAAATCACACAGAATTACATAAAAATATAAACATCTATGTAAAAAATGTGTTGGTGTGTAATTTTGTATGTTTTGTGTGTGTTTTTACATATACACAAGTACACACGTATGTAAATACAAACTTTTATTAAGGGTGCTATTAATGATTTGACAGCAATAATTTATTATATAAAATCATATATTTTAAATATTCATTCATTCATTGATTTTCTTTTCAGCTTAGTCCCTTTATTAATCTGGGGTCGACACAGCGGAATTTACCGCCAACTTATCCAGCAGATGTTTTATGCAGCGGATGCCCTTCCAGCTGCGACCCATCTCTTGGAAACATCCATACACACTCATTCACATACATACACTACGGACAATTTAGCCTACCCAATTTACCTGTACTGCATGCCTTTGGACTCTGGGGGAAACCGGAGCACCCAGAGGAAACCTACGCAAACGCAGGGAGAACATGCAAACTCCACACAGAAACGCCAACTGACCCAGCTGAGGCTCAAACCAATGACCTTCTTGCTGTGAGGCGACAGCACTATCTACTAACTCAGTCCTGCAGGGCGAGTGTCTTGCAGAGTTTAGTTCCAACCCCAATGAGACACACCTGAACCAGCTAGTCAAGCTCTTTCTAGGTATAGACCATTTCAATGTGGTCACGTCAGTGGCCCATGAACATTTCCTGCTTGTTATCAAACTATTTCATAACTGTAACAAGAGGCAATTCATTCATAACTTCATGTTAAAACAGCTATCATAACATTGTTTATATATATATGGCTCTTTTTGGATTCTCGGAAGCTACAGAAATAAAAAAAATGTAATACATTGAGACCATTGTTTTCGTTTACATCCCTCAAAATGGTCTATACTAGAAACTTCCAGGCAGGTGCATTGAAGGAAGGTGGAGCTAAACTATGCAGGACACAATTAATTGATTACAATAATGAGTATTTGGGGGCAACATATCTTTCCTGTATAAACTGTTGTTACACTAAATTACATCATAGTCTTCTGTAAATTATGGTCCAATGTATCATAGCCATTAATATTTGCACAGATAAAAAAAACCTGTATTATACTTTACTATTTTGATGCATAAAAACAACTTCATGTCTGACACAATTTAAGAGATAAAACTTACAGAAGTCTACTTTTTAAAGATATATGTGATAAACACACACACAAAAAAAAACTGTCACTGATAAACTGACTCAAACCGGAAAAGACTCTTAAAACCACATACCATCTTAAAAAAAAGTGTAATGCAAGAAAAACACATACTAATCTTATTGTAGACGAGCAGAAGGGAAAGTCTGGCATGTGTGAATAGAGATGAAAGCTGTATCATCTGTGTGAAATCTAGTCGCCAAAGACTCCTATCAGCTGAAATTATTTATCGTTTCATCTTTTCATCCTCTTCCCTCAGGTTGTAATTTGTCATAACTTAAAAGATGATATCCATCACCTTTGACACATGGAGAAAATTACGTAGTCACTGGGAGTTATTGATGTGTGTGAATTAATGAAGCTAGAAAACAGAGCCTCACCTCTGAAATGTTGAGTTCAATCAGGATGAATAACTATCTAGACATGAACCGCCTCCTCATTGCCACCACAAAAACCTTATGCAAATTATATTTCTTATGTAATACATGTCTCCGTGCATTTGTGTTATCAGATGTTTTAATCAGTGTTTTTCATTTGTGGGGTTGTTTATGTTGCGTTTCTGAATTTGGGATTTTTTATCAGATGCAGAGAAGATATCAAGATGTGTCCAGAATCAGAAGACCTAATTAATATCTCTAACAAGTAAACTACACCAGGTTAGTTAAGGCAAGACACTGCAATCAAAAACAGTTTTTTCTTTTCATACTGTACGTCTGTCAATATTGAGATTGGGAGCTTTTTGGATTTTCGGAAAGATTTTGATGGATTTTTTTAAAGAAAACACTATTTTAACTGTTATATTTGATCAATTTGTTGCTGTAGATTTCATCATTACTATATATATTTATATTTAAAGATTACATAGAATAATTTTTTTCCCTGCATTTTTCCCACTTCAACAGCTCTTACATACACCAAACTTCACAGTTTTATTCATATCAGTATTTTAAAAGTTATTAAAGAAGCTTTAGTTCATGCATAACTTGCTTGCTTATATATATCATTTTATTCTCAATATTTCTATTCTATTTTCTGCATTATGGACTGATGAAAATAGATTCCCAGCATTCCCTCTGTAAAAACATTTAATTATAATATGTAAAAAAAAAAACGAACCTAAATGAAATGTATACAAATTATTATTATTATTATTTAAAGATTTATTATTCATTATTGACCCTTTTTAGGTGGGACGATAATCAAACAGGAAGCCAAGTGGGAAATAGAGAGGGGGGTAGGGTCGGGCTGGGATTTAAATGTCCTCGAGCTGGGATTTAAACTCGGAATGCCCTGAACTGCTATAGCACCATATGTCAGCGCACTAACCATGACTGTATACTAATTATGCGTACAAATGTAATCAGATGTTTAAATATTTAAATATAATATTATAGAAAACATTTAGGCCCAATCCCAATTCTATTTTTATACCCCTTCCCCTTGTGAAGAGGAAGGGCTACAAAATGTACCCCTAAGAAATGGGAAAGCACTACAACACCTGCACACGTCATCATATGTATATGAGATTGACGATCACGACTGCTGTAGTTATTCCAGTTGCATAATTTTTTGGTATTTATCTTCAGAAAATCACTGAAGGCAACGATGTCATGTTATCATAATGATATAATGTGTCAATAAGATCATAACTGTACTGTGCATTTACACAGTGGCTATATTTATCTATGTAAACACACCAAAACAACATTAACATTATAGCAGACACTGTAAAAAGCCCATTCTAGACATTTCTGACAGGATATTCGAGTGTCATCGAGTGTCAGAATGTTGTGGGACTGCTATACAGGAGTTATTATTCTGACTTCCGTGTTCAGCCATGCTGCCGCTGTAGATGGTGTATTCAGGGAAATTTTCTCATCCCTTTGTTTTGAAAACTGAAAAATCTCCATTTCAAGGGGTATCTAACCCTTCCCCTTAGCACTACGACTTCAAGCTAAAGAGAATTGGGACACCTTTACCCCTTAACACGAAGGGGTAGAAGTAAGGGGAAGGGCTAAGGGGTAGAATTGGGATTGGGCCTTAATACATACAAATGTTTGCCATTCTTAAAGGTGCCTTAGATTTAAAAATCTGGATATACCTAGGCATAGACAGATTATAAATGTACTCCGCACCACCAGAACAGCCATGAGGTCTATTTAACTGTATCTTTGGTTATTTTAATGTGTATATTGGGAAGTTTGCAGAGTATGTTTGTATACTGATGCAACACATGTAGATTGCTAAAAAATAAGTGTTTAAGGCACGTTTATGCATCATGTTATATCTCTCAGCTCTTGTTTCTGGAGTAAAAGGATGCCAAATAAAGTTCTCATCACTCATCTGTTTGATAATAATAACTTTTCATATGCGTTAAAAACACAAAATACTAAAAAAAAAACTCTAAATACATCTCTGTTTGCCTGTTTTGTTGAGTTTAATTATAATTTAGCCTATATTCCATTCAAAAACACTCCAAACGCAGCAGCAAACTTTCATTTCGTTCACTAACTCACTGCTTCTAGCTAAAATAAACCTCTCCACTACTTCAGATGAAACTATTGTCATTTAAGAACAAATCTACTCAGTGTGTTGATAAAATATTTTTGACAACTGAAGTATGATTATTTTGCACATAAATTTCAGTGTGTATGTGTCTGAGAGAGAGAGAGAGAGAGAGAGAGAGAGAGAGAGAGAGAGAAACTAGCATGCCATTAGCATGAATTTAGTATGAATTAGCATGTTTGCAAATATGATTAGTATGTTTGTTATTATGTTTCCAGTATGGATTAGTATATTGTTAGTATGAAGTGGTATGTTGTTAGTATGTTCAATGTAAAGTCAATGGCAGTTTTTTTTGTTTGTTTTTTTAACAATGGAAGTCTATAAGGCAGTTGCTAGAGTGGCGTAAGTGGTTGCTAGGGTGTGGCTAGTAAGTTAAAAGGTCATCAGTGATTGGCAGATTGGTAGTCTGAGTTAAATGAGCCCAACCTTTAGTCTGACAGTCTGGCGGAAAGTTATGATTTTCTCAAGCCACCATTAATATGATATATTGAATAATATGATATATCATTTATATTTTATTTAATTATAATATATATATTTATAATATATTTCCTTTTTTTTACTACTGCTATCTATTGTGTGTACTTTTTTTTAATTTTATATATGCAGGTTACTTTTTTTATGTAAACTCTATAAATGCTAAATGCTTTGGCAATACACTTGTAACATTTGTCATGCCAATAAAGCAACTATTAAATTGAATTGAATTGAGAGAGAGAGAGAGAGAGAGAGAGAGAGAGAGAGAGAGAGAGAGAG
>CAIGQZ010010775.1:3990520-4007241 GCA_903798205.1 Danio tinwini
TGTGTGTGTGTGTGTGTGTGTGTGTGTGTGTGTGTGTGTGTGTGTGTTAACTTTAACTTAATTTAATAACTAAAACAAAACTTGATTTAGTAATTAAAAGTTTAACTTAAAGGGGACCTGTTATGCCCGTATTTACAAGATGTAAAATAAATCTCTGATGTCCCTAGAGCGTGTATGTGAAGTTTTAGCTCAAAATATCACACAAACAAAGTTTTATAACTCATTGAAACTGACCCTTTTAGGCTTTGATCTGAAATGTGTCATTTTGGTGACTGTCGCTTTAAATTCAAATGAGATTGTGCTCTTTTCAAAAGAGGGCGGAGCTACAAACGCCTATATGTCAGTATAGTGGCAGATTCAAAAACAAGACTAACATCCTATGCTAATGAGGGAGAGATCATCACTAATGGGCGTAGATTTCTCCCTTTGATGACAGGTACAAAGGGAAAATGTCAATCAAAGTGTTTCTGCAGTCTACCAAATTAGCATTTTGACCAATAGAAGCTGGTTATATTCACAGACTATTGCCACACAACTGTGTTTAAACCCATTTTAACAGTGATTTCCGCATAATAGGTATATTTTTATGTCAGTTTGATTGATGTAAGTTGAGATTACAAGAAAAGTTGATTCAGCTAATAAAATTAGCAAATATAGTGTCATGCAGTTGTTAATGTGCTCTAATGGTCTAATAATTCTGATACTTCAGCTGCTCATTTTGAAGTTGTATTCACAGATATATAATATTAATATTAATAAATTAAATACAACGGCGAGGGTCAACTGGGCTGGGTCAGTTGGTGTTTCTGTGTGGAGTTTGCATGTTCTCCCTGCGTTCGCGTGGGTTTCCTCCGGGTGCTCCGGTTTCCCCCACAGTCCAAAGACATGCGGCACAGGTGAATTGGGTAGACTAAATTGTCCGTAGTGTATGAGTGTGAATGAGTGTGTGGATGTTTCCCAGAGATGGGTTGTGGCTGGAAGGGCATCCGCTGCGTAAAATCGTTCTGGATAAGTTGGCGGTTCATTCCGCTGTGGCGACCCCAGCTTAATAAAGGGACTAAGGGACCAGATTAATAAAGGGACTAAGCCGACAAGAAAATAAATGAATGAATGAATGAATTAAATACAATCAATGGTAACACGATAAGGTGGAGTACTGTATAATAGTGTAAGGTAAAGCTTACAGTAAAATCCTTGTTTTCATTAGATAAATACAGAAGTTAACATTAGCAAACAATTAATAATCTTGAAAGTCAACACTGAATAATATTTATTAAAAATTCAAATGTGTGAAAAACTGTGGCTAACATGAAATAACAGTAGTAGTAATTGTTCTTAATGACAACAAATTAATACAGTATGTATTAATTTGTTGTCATTAAGAAAATTGCATTTATGTAAATAAATGCATTTGTTATTGTATGATTGGTACTCTAAAATAATACAAAATTTCAATAAAACCCTTAAACATTTAATATTATTTTTAAAAAAATACATAAATGAAGGTTTGCAGAAATATTGCTGAATAGAATTCATTTATTTACTTATTTATTTATTTACTTATTACTAAATTCTACATGTAAAGCTCAATGGGTTAACTTTAACTCAATAATAATAATAATTGTTACTAAAGCATTGAAAAATGGGGGTCTTGCTATAGATGGTTGCTTTTTGTTGTTTTGTTCTCACATTTGTATGATCCCATCTTTCTTGGGATCCGACTTTTTGTTGTCAGATTTTTTTAGCTTTAGTCTGAGTGGAATCAATGCAATGCCTGTGTCACTTACTGCTGCTTTTTGCAGTCTTGCTGGAACCGTATGTCATTATGATTTGCAGCAAATCCTATCCAGGCAGTTCTCTCAGAATGGGAAAGCAGCGAGGTCTGTGTCTCCATGTTCCGCTGCCTGGATCCAGGGCAGAAATACTCACACTAGAGTCCGCTCAGGTGGTCCCTGTCAAATGCTTGAGTGGGATTCTGGCAGTTTCTGCTTCCTGGAAGAAGAAAAAAAAAGAAAGAAAGAAGAGTGTGTTGATGGGCAACTGGAATATTAACATCTGCTGGAGCATCTGAAGCTTGAGGTGTTGATGACGGCAGCAGATTTTACAGCACATATTAACACAGCTCATTAAAACACACATTTTTTTTTATTTTACAATGTGTTGGTAGTGTGCTTAAAAAAGACCATCTCACAATTATGCATTATTATCGAACAATTTATAGTTTGTCATCACATTTCTTGACATTCATGACTTTTTTCCCTCATATTTGCTGTTTTTTGGCGATACGTCATTATTTAGTCAGCCATGTTGGAGAGCAGAACGTAAACAAAGCTACTGAACTGAATGAAATATGCACAATTTGCTGATTATTGCTGCTGAACATGATCAATCATCATGTTTTGGCCTGTACTTATTGGTTAGACTGAGAAAAATACTTTTAGAGTACTATAAACTGCCAAAAGTTAGCGCAAATCAAGGAAAATTGAGCTTATTTAATATTTAATCTGAATATTACACCTTTTGCTGCTTTACTAAATCCTTCTCTATGTGATTTAGCAGCTTCCACACTGGAAAAAAAAGATTAATTAGATCTACAATTTTTTAAGGTAAGCGGTTGCATTTATATGTGCTGAATTTAAACTAACAAATTAAGTTAAACATTAACACATTTAATTTGTTTGTTTAAATTGAGCCCATATAAATTGTTTGCAGGGCGACGCAGTGGCACAGTAGGTAGTGCTGTCGCCTCACAGCTAGAAAGTCGCTGGTTCGAGCCTCGGCTGGGTCAGTTGTCGTTTCTGTGTGGAGTTTGCATGTTCTCCCTGCGTTTGCGTGGGTTTCCTCCGGGTGCTCCGGTTTCCCCCACAGTCCATAGACATGCGGTACAGGTAAATTGGGTTGGCTAAATGGTCTGTAGTGCATGAGTGTGAATGAGTGTGCATGGATGTTTCCCAGAAATAGTTTGCGTCTGGAAGGGCACCCGCTGTGTAAAACAAATGCTGGATAAGTTGGCGGTTCATTCCGCTGTGGCGACCCCAGATTAATAAAGGGACTAAGCCGACAAGAAAATAAATGAATGAATAAATTAAATTGTTTGCAACCACTTACCTTAACAAATTTGAGCAAATCCTATAAATATTTATTTTCCAGTAAACTGTTTTTTTTCTGTGGTTTATACCAGTGTTTCCCAACCCTGTTCCTGCAGGCACACCAACAATACATATTTTGGATGTCTCCCTTATCTGACCCATTCATTTTAGGTTTTGGAGTCTACTAATGTTCCGATGAGTTGATTCAGGCGTGTTTGATTAGGAAGAGGTTGAAAATGTGTACTGTTTGTGTGCCTTTAGGAACAGGGTTGGGAAACAGTGGTTTGACAGCAAAAATAAGAACAATGTATTCAGCAGCAGATTACCATGCTGTTGTTTACATGTGGGCATCTCCATCATACTGAAAACTGATGAAATCCTGATGCAAGTGAAAACACTCTGACTTTTTCTTTCTTAGAACTGGGAATTTATCATTCAGAATTGTAAGATGCAAACTCAGAATTGCTAGAGGAGAATTCCTCATTCGTAATCAAATTTGCAAGACATAAAACTGCATTTCAGGAAAGAAGTGAGCCAATAAACTCACAACTTTACAATTCTGGGGAAAAGACAAAATTACAAGACCTAAACATTTATATAAGAATTATAAGATGCTAGTTTTAATTTTATAATACATGAATTTAAAATCGCAAGTATGGCAATCACAGTATTATGAAAAATATAGTATATATAGTCAAACCCGAAATTATTCATACCCCTAGCAAATTCTGCCTTAAAGTTACTTTTATTCTATCAGCATTTACCAAAAATGACACAGGCTTTTCTCAAAATGTAATAAGATGATGTACAAGAGGTATCATTGTGAAAAAAACAATATATATATCTCAGCTTTTATTTACATTCGAACACAAACGTCAAGTCAGAATTTGCCAGGAATGTGTGCAGTGGTTGAAAGAGTACTGAAAAATCATACTCAATTAAAAGTACCAAAATGTACTGCAAGTAGAGTAAAAGTATCTGTAAATATTAATCGAAGCATAAGTTTAAAGTGACACTTTTAGAAGTACTCAAGAGTAGTGAGTATTACGATGTGAGGAATCAAGTGGTTGTTTAAAGTCATTTGGTGATTTCAGTCCTCATACAGTAGACATCTTCATCTAAATCATCATCTAAACAGTCTCTGGGTCATTGCGTATGATGATTTTGGGTCGTATTGGACACTTTCAGTGGTTTCACACTGTAAATGTTTGCTGCATTTATAAATCACCCGTGTCTTGAGGTTGTTCTGTATGGTGCAATTTTTCTCTGTGTGATTTGATTGGAATCACAGGACTGATTATTCTACTTAGTGAATCAAATGTAAAAAATATACAGTTGAAGTCAGAATTATTAGCCCTCCTGTATAATTTTCCCTCAATTTCTGTTTAATGGAAAGAAGATTCTTTTCCAACACATTTCTAAACATAACAGTTTTAATAACTCATTTCCAATAACTGATTTCTTTCATCTTTGCCATGATGACAGTAAATAATATTTGACTAGATATTTTTCAAGATACTACTATTCAGCTTAAAGTGGCATTTAAAGGCTTAATTAGGCAAGTTAGAGTATTAGGCAAATCATTGTATTAAGTTGGTTTGTTCTGTAGACTAATAGAAAAAGATTGCTTATATGGGGGCTAATAATTTTGACCTTAAAATGGTTTTTAAAAATTAAGAACTGCTTTTATTCTAGACCAGGGATGTTCAAACTCGGTCCTGGAGAGTTTAGCTCCAGCCCTAATCAAACACGCCTGAACCAGCTAATCAAGCTCTTACTAGATATACTGGAAACCTGCTGGCAGGTGTGTTGAAGGAAGTTGGAGCTAAACTCTCCAGGACACCGGACCTCCAGGACAGAGTTTGGACACCCCTGTTCTAGACGAAATAAAACAAATAAGACTTTCTCCAGAAGAAAAAATATTACAGAAATTTTGTGAAAAATTCATTGCTCTGTTAAACATAATTTGGGAAATATTTGATTAAGGAAAAGATTTACAGGAGGGCGAATAAATCTGACTTCAACTGTAGATTGAAGATTTAAAAATTAGGTATTGACAGCAGGTTGAAGGAAAATAATGGAGTATGAATATCGGATACAGCCCTAAAAATGTACTCAAGTCAAAGTAAAAGTACACATTTTCAAATGACTTATTAATTGAGTATCTGTAATGTGTTATTTTACATCACTGGGTATGATCATTTTGGGCTTGACTGTAAGACATAAACTCGTAATTTTGAACAAATAATGAATTGATGGATGTAAACTGGACTTTTCTGAGATTTTCTCACTTTTGATAATGATTCAGTGTCGATTTTAGCAGAGGTGAGATGCCAAACTTGAGTTCTTCCTTTGTGCACATCAGATTTTCTCAATTCCTCCTTTTAGCAGACTGTCTGCCCTCCCTCAGGCTTGAATGAAGCGAGCGTTTTAAGTGTTCTTGTCAGAAAGTGACAGTGAGTTCATCACCTATCAGCTGCAGCGTCTGTCAGCTGAGAGCTTAAACCAACAACTACAACCAAACCATTTGGCTGATTTATGAGCAAGTTTTTAATTATCCCATCCATTGTAACTGGACTAAAACCGTCATGTGAATTATCATCTCTTGCTCAATGAAAGATTTTTGAGCTTTTTTGAAATTGTTTCAATGAAAGATTTCCCAGTCTAAAATCAACAGTTTCAAAATGTCTGCATCAAATATAAAGACAAATGTGTCCAAGATATACCAAGTACATTGGTTTTATGATTCTCTAATCACCTTTGAGTAACCATGTTTACCTCCTGTAAATACCTTGACTACATACATCTAAGAAACTGCTATTAAAAAGCTTGACATTTCTGAATGAATGTGAATGAACAGTAAATTGCCCATAATAACTACACCAAATGCTTTTTTACAAATCTAAAACATCTACCTGTGTTAGTGTGAATTCACACATGTATTTCAGTTATTACTCGTACTGTAATTCCTTGGAGTCTTTATCATCACCATAATTTGCAGCATGAGGAGCTTCTCAGACTAATCAGACACTGAAAACAGAAGAAAATGCAAATTAGAAAATCTCTGTCCTTATCTTATTACAGCTCACTCATTTGCAATGCAATAAAAATAAAAACATTTTATTGTCTAATAATTCTTTAAAAAAATCAAGATATGTATTTCTTACATAAAAAATTACCTTGTACATTAGTTAAAAAAGATTTTGGAGTAAATCTAAGTAAATTTATTAACGCTTACATATATGCTTTTATGCAAAGACAAAGTGAGTTACAAGCGAAAATAAAAGTAGCAGTATACTAGAACTGCCTGAATCTTTTGTGGCATAGATTTAACAAGGTACTGGACATATTCCACAGAGATTTTAGTTCATATTGAAATGATCGCATCACGCAGTTGCTGCGGATTTGTTGGCTGCACATCCATGATGCAAATCTCCCATTCTACCATATCTCAAAGGTGCTCTTTTGGATTGAGTTCTGGTGACTGTGGAGGCCATTTCAGTACAGTGAACTCGTTGTAATGTTCAAGAAACCAATCTGAGATGATTTACGCTTTATGACATCCTGCTGGAAGTAGCCATCAGAAGATGGGTTCACTGTGGTCATAAAGTCAGTACATGGTCATGGACATGGACATGGTTAGCAATAATACTCAGGTAGGCTGCGGCATTGACACGATGCTCAGTTGGTACTAATGGGCCCAAAGTGTGCTAAGAAAATTTCCCTTACAGCATTACACCACCACCATCAGCCTGAACCGTTGATACAAGGCAAGATGGGTCCATGTTGTTGACAACA
Organism: Danio tinwini; assembly: GCA_903798205.1. Lineage (NCBI taxonomy): Eukaryota > Metazoa > Chordata > Actinopteri > Cypriniformes > Danionidae > Danio > Danio tinwini. The sequence continues at coordinate 3,997,408 of CAIGQZ010010775.1, forward strand.
AATTCTGACCCTACCATCCGAATGGCCCAGGAGAAAGTGAGACTCATCAGACCAGGCAACATTTTCCAAATCTTCTATTGTCCAGTTTTAGTGAGCCTGTGTGAATTGTAGGTCTTCTGCTGCTGTAGCCCATCCGCCTTAAGGTTGGCCGTGTTGTGTTTTCAGAGATGCTCTTCTGCATACCTTAATTGTAACGAGTGGTTATTTGAGTTACTGTTGCATTTCTATCAGATAGAACCAGTCTGGCCATTCTCCTCTGACCTCTGGCATCAACAAGGCATTTGCACCTACAGAGCTACCACTCACTGGATATTTTCTCTTTGTCGGACCATTCTCTGTAAACCCTAAAGATGGTTGTGCGTGAAAATTCCAGTAAATCAGCAGTCTCTGAAAAATTCAGACCAGCCCGTCTGGCACAAACAACTATGCCATGTTCAAAAATCACTTAAATCACCTTGAACTGCAGCAGGTCGCCTTGACCATGTCTACATTGTTGCTGCTATGTGATTGGCTGATAAGAAAGTGGCCAGTGAATGTACAAATGCTATGACAAGTGTGTGTGTGTGTGTGGGTGTGTTTTTAAATAATGAAAGTGTCTGGTGCATATGGAGAGAAAAGAATGTGTCCTACAGGTGGTTTATCAAGCCCACTTACCTGATTGATCCACACTATGAATTGCACAATGTTTTCCAAAAACATGGACTGTTGATAAGGCGTCTGGTGCAAACGGAGAAGAGAGAGTGTCCTACAAGTGGTTTATCAAGCCCACTCATCTTGATCCACACTAAGAATTGCACAATGTTTTCCAAAAGCTGACTGTTGATAAGGTGCATGCAGAGAGGAAAGTGTACTTCAGGTGGTTTGATATTAAACTGATAAAAGAATGTTTGGTGGCAGGCTGACTGTCAAGTGATTTTACGGAAAAGATTGTACCCCTACTAGATTAATAGTTGATTTAATATTGAAATCTGAAAGTTTATCAGGCAGGCAGGGAAGTAATAACAAATAGGTGAAGTGAATAAATGGCATTACAATATCCCCTGTTATGCCATCCTGGCGACAGACCAGCCGTCTTCTCTTTCCTCTGTCAGTGTTTTCACTAAAAATGATGAATAGCATATAATTCACATTTTGATGGTGTGTCATGGCCTGAGGAAATCATACACCATGCCTAACATTATCATTTTGTCTGCTAGCACAGTTATCTTGCGTGATCAGAATTAGGTCTGTCTGCGTCCCATGAAACTATGGCCTGAAACGATAGGCTCAGATGAGGGAGATAGGAAAAGAGGACAGAGGTAAAAGCTGCATCTTTTTTCTCTTCCTCCCACACTAGGAAGAATGTTAGGGGACATTTTGCACTCACCAAGATTGCACAATGCATCTCTGGGTCACTGACTCATTGGCAAACTGGGATTTTTAATTTATGGTATAAACCATGTGGCTGAACAGCAAAACAAGCCTATTTTTATGAGCTAATTGACTAAACTGTTGCTCTACTTTTGCTCTAGTAATGGTTGCACTTTATTATTTTTTTTTTCTGTATGTGTAGGCCCATGTACTTGCCAAATAAGGTGCTGGTTATATAAAGCGTAGCTTTGATTAAATGGACAATTCACATAAAAATCTCCACCTTTTCTATTCTCAAGTGCTTTCAGACCTTACTTGGTTTCGTTTTTCTGTTAAACATAGGATATTTTGACAGTTAAAAACTGCAAGCCATTGACATCGAAAGAAGAAAAACAATTATTATAGAAGTCAGTGGCTACCAGTTTCCAACATTCTTTATAAAAAAAACATTTTGCATCATAAAAGGTCATATTTTGGTTTTGGGGGTCTCCAACAACAGGTTGATATGCATGCAAGGTCAAAAACACCTTTATTGTCTTATAATATGCATTTATTTTTACCTAATTATCCCCAACAACTCCCATATGATTTGTTCAGAGCTTTTATTTGTTCCCAAACCCCTCCTTAGCACGAAGCTAATCTGCACTGATTGGTCCGATGACTGATTGGTCCGATGAACCAGTTTGTTGTGATTGGTCGGCTGCGTTCAGAGCGGTTAAGAAGTAGCACACAAAGTATGTGAGAGCCCAATGCAGGAATGCACTAAAGCAATGCAGTTAAACACCAGCATATTACTCTACTCTTAACCCTAACACCAAGTAACGACACACATTTACTATTAATACAAACAAGGGCAAAAGTTGAACTATTTTGAAAATTGACCACGCCACTCATGTGAGGAACAGCTGGCAGTGCATAGCAAAGGCAAATGATTGTGAGATCAGAAACACATTTAAATTGGTAAAGGAAGAAGCACGCATCATGTTTTTAACATGGTTTTGGACACAAAATGTGAATAGCCTCAGGAAGGTTTAACCTGAGAGATACAGCACAAGCACTTATCTACAACAGATACATGATTACAAGCTGCGCAGAGTGATTACAAGTTACAACCCACAATTAAATACATGTTATGATTTGGAGGAAGAGGAAACTGGTCCATATGAACTGTTACAGCTACTGACAAAGTCTCTTACATAATAGGCTCTGCTGCTCCTTCCTTTAATAACAAACAGCCAGTGAATCCTGCACTGCAGCATAGGTTATTGTATCAATTATCAGAAAAATGACAGGAACAAACACCGCCCACGATTGCATATACTGTGGCATTGTTGTGAAAATAAACTTTAACCCTTTATTCCCCCCAGCCTATATATGTCATCTTCGCGTCATGATCAGTCCCGTGATCCCCCGCGCTGCACTAGTGTCTAAAGGGAAATGCGGGTTCAAGTTTTTACCGAATACGGTATTAATATTTTGTTATGTACCGTATCGACGTTGACTCATTCAAACAAAAGATCCCAACCCAACACGATTTATTTACTCAACTCGAAGTTGACTACTTCGTTAAAGAATCAATAGTTTTAAACAAGGTGCACTTTCAGATTTAAACCTCAGCTGGATGTTTTCATTCACCTAGTGCTGTGTTACACACTGCATAGAAGGTCATTTTCAAAAACCCATAATAGGGCTCTTTGAAAATACCATCTTTTGTGTTTAACAGGAGATGAAAGAAAATGACTTTTCAATTTTGTATGAACTCATTAAAGTTTGGTACATAGATGGGTTTAGTTTTTGCAATGACAATACATAGTATGCACATGCAAAACAGGACTGTAAAGGAAAGTGCTATCCTATGTGTTTTAGGTCAAAAACCTTATCTTATACTATTACTGCTTGCAATCCTGTGTAACTGCATTCTAAGTTACTTACATTCTTCTCTTAGGAAAACCCATTCTATGCAAATTAGGCTCATTATAGATTACCCCATATTTATGGAACCCAGTGTCATTTGTCTGGGGTAATTAGCATTCCACTGTTGCCACCCACAGAACCAAGACAGTATACAGAAATTTAAAAAAGATTAACAAATTCTACTGTTTACATCATTAGTAGATTAAATAAAGTAGAATTGCACATAATTCCTTCAAAGAAGCAACTGCTTAAGCTAAACAACCTCGCAACATCCTGTGAAAACCCTAAGAAGTCTATTCTAAAAGTAAAAAATGGCCAAGAGGACATTGTTCCTTCACTTTTCACACCTACAACTCCTGCCAATGCTGAGAATCAAACACGTGATTTTTGACCTGCATATCTGACTCTCTTACCAATAATCAACAATCTTCACATTGCAAATAACATAGTAATAAAACTAAAAGGTATACATGCAACTAATTATTTTTTATTTTTTTGCAGGTGGCAAACCTTCTTAGACTCTTCCAGATCCCGCAAATAAGCTATGCTTCTACTAGTGCCAAGCTCAGCGACAAATCCCGTTACGATTATTTTGCCCGAACTGTGCCCCCAGACTTCTATCAGGCTAAAGCCATTGCGGAGATCCTGCGGTACTTCAACTGGACGTACGTTTCCACTGTAGCCTCAGAGGGTGACTATGGTGAAACCGGTATCGATGCGTTTCAACAAGAAGCCAGAGTACGGCAAATCTGCATAGCAACTTCAGTAAAAGTCAGCCGCTCGGTGAACCAAGGAAATTACGAAACAGTTATCCGTTCTCTTCAGCAAAAAGCCAACGCCAAAGTAGTGATCCTCTTCACTAGGAGTGAAGATGCAAGGGAGCTGCTTGCTGCAGCAGCCAGGATGAATGTTACCTTCATTTGGGTGGCCAGCGACGGCTGGGGAGCGCAGGAGAGCGTAGTCCATGACAGCGAGAAGGCCGCAAACGGAGCTTTCACCATTGAGCTTGCTTCATACTCCATCAGGGAGTTTGAGGACTATTTCACCAAGCTAACACCAGAGTTAAACACAAGGAACCCATGGTTTAGGGAATACTGGGAGCATAACTTTGGTTGTCATCTACAGGACCACGGTTGTGCCAGTAAAAGCCTGAGAAATGACATGTTTAAGCCAGAATCAAAGATCATGTTTGTGGTGAATGCGGTCTATGCTATGGCCTATGCCCTACACAACATGCGGCAAGCTGTGTGCCCCAATACCACAAAAGTGTGTGACGCTATGAAGCCAGGCAATGGGAAAAGGTTCTACCGGGAGTTTATTCTCAAGACTAAGTTTGATGGTGAGTCAAATTAGCAACACAGTGAAAGCTTTCAAGCTTCATTCAGTTCAGGTTCTTCCAATACAGCATGTCCTTCTCACCAAATGAATGTAGAAGCTCTTTAATTATATATCTAATATTAGATTTAACGAATGGAAAATTGATTTGCCACCTATTGAAATACTTCCCAACGAAAGGTTCAGATGTTATTACATTTATAGAAATTATACTTACTTTTTCAAAAGATCAGACAGCTGCAACTGGTCTCAGTCAGAGCTTGGATGGTATACTGATTTGCTGTATGACTTATTCATGGATAAATCTTTCAGCTTTAATGTTGATGAATATATTTGAAAGAGCTACCATTACATCAGTAACATTATTTTAAAAATTGAGATTAATTGCTTAATTATTTTAAAACAAATGAACATTGCATGTATTCTGTGGATAATTTAATGTTTTCAAACCTTTTTCAGCTCCTTTCAGGCCTGCTGACACTGAGAATGTGGTACGGTTCACCTCATTAGGAGACAGTTTGGGCCGCTACAACATCTTTCACTACCGCAAAGAGGATAACAAGTATGTCTACCGGAAGGTCGGCTATTGGGCACAGGGCTTAGTGCTCAATACCAGTCTGGTGCCTTGGGCTGGTGGAGTAGCTCCTACATCCCAGTGCAGTGACCCATGCCAACCCAATGAAGCAAAAAGCATGCAGCCTGGGGACGTATGTTGCTGGATTTGCATCCCATGCCAACCCCACCAATTTCTCCTCAATGAATTCACCTGTGTGGACTGTGGATTTGGACAATGGCCCCTCGCTAATTTGACAGGATGCTATGAGCTTCCAGAGGAATACATCCACTGGTCGGATGCATGGGCTGTGGGACCTGTCACCATTGCCTGCCTGGGGATGCTTTGTACACTTGCAGTTGCTGGGCTTTTCTTACGGAGCAATGACACGCCAGTGGTGAAAGCTAGTGGAAGAGAACTGTCCTACATACTGTTATTTGGTGTGCTCCTGTGCTATGCCATGACCTTCATTTACATAGCCAAACCCTCTGCGTTTGTGTGTGCACTGCGTCGCCTGGGCCTTGGCACCTCCTTTGCTGTTTGCTACTCTGCTTTGCTGACAAAGACCAACAGGATTGCTCGGATCTTTGGTGGTGCTAGAGACAGTGCACAACGACCACGCTTCATAAGCCCTGCCTCTCAGGTAGCAATCTGTGCTGCACTGATCTCCGCCCAGCTGCTGGTTGCTCTCGTCTGGCTGCTTGTAGAGGCGCCAGGGGTCAGGAAAGAAGTGGGTCCAGATCGGAGAGATGTGGTGACTCTGAAATGCAACAGTCTGGACTCAAGCATGCTGGTGTCCCTCAGCTACAACTGCATCCTCATCATCCTCTGCACATTCTATGCCTTCAAGACCAGGAAGTGTCCAGAGAACTTCAATGAGGCCAAGTTTATCGGTTTCACCATGTACACCACCTGCATCATTTGGCTGGCCTTCCAGCCCATCTTCTATGTCACTGCCAGTGACTACAGAGTAAGTAGGAGAGATTTGAGATGAGAACAAGTTTGAAGGTGCATGCCAAACCATTGTGGTGATATTATCTATTTTAGCGGTTCACAACCCTGGTCCTTAGGGTCTTATCTAGAGTCTATACCAGGGGTGGCCAAACTTGGTCCTGGAAAGCAAATGTCCTACAAAGTTTAGTTCCAATCCCAATTAGACACACCTGAACCAGCTAATCAGGCTCTGTCTAGGTATACTAGAAACATCCAGGCAGCTGTGTTGAAGAAGTAATAGCTAAACCAGGGATGGGCAAACTCTATCATGGAGGACTGGTGTCCTGCATAGTTTAGCTCCATCCAGAATCAAGCACACCAGCCTGTAGCTTTCTAGTGATCCTGAAGACACTGATGAGCTTTTTCAGGTGTGTTTGATTAGTGTTGGAGCAAAACTCTGTAGAAACACCAGCCCATGAGGAACAAGTTTGCCCATACCTGAGACAAACTGTGCATGACACCTGCCCTCAAGGGCAGAGTTTGGGCAACCCTGGTCAATGCCTATAAAGTTAAATCCAGTGGATTGATTAGGCAGGTTATTGATTCTCCAATCTGATTATAGGAAGGTCAGAATTAATTTCTAACCTCCAAAACACCTTTCTAAAACCCTTGAGTAATCTAAAAGACTTTGATTAACTAGTTGAGGTGTGTTTAATTGGTTTGGAAGCTAAACTTTATTCAGAGACCATACAAGATCGGACACCAGGGGTTATGGGAAGACATTATGGCAGGGTTCTTCAATTCTGCTCCTAGAAGCTCAAGGTCCCGCAGAGTTTAGTACCAACCCTAATCAAATATATCTGCCTGTAATTTAACAGTAGAAAACCTTGATTAGCTGTTTTGATTATGATTAGATTAAACTCTGCAGGTCAGTAGACCTCTAAAAGTAGAATTCTGAAACTGTGAATTAGAGAGATAATGTGCCGTACTGGAGCTACTCAAGAGCAGGAGTAGGAATTATTGATCTATTTCTAATGATCAAATTGTGTCAAACACATAGCAAGTTGGAAACCTGTAGTCATTGACTTCCATAGTATTTGTTTTTCCTCTATAAGGCTCTAACCAGCTACCTTCTTGTTGTGGGGTGATCTTGCTACCCACTGAGCCACAGTGACGTCCTAAGGCATAGGTCTCAAACTCAATTCCTGGAGGGCCACAGCTTTGCACAGGTTTGCTCCAATCCTAATCAAACAAAGCTGATCCAAATAATCAAGGTGTTCAAGACTACTAGAGACGATTAAGCAGGTGTAAGTTGGAACTGGTTGGAGCTGCGGCCCTCCAGGAATTGAGTTTGAGAGCACTGATTTAAGGCGACAGTGTTAATGCTAATTAAAAAAACAGTAAATAGTAATTCTAAGGTTCTGCTGATTCATAATACTTAAGTAATTGATAGATAAGATTAAACTTGTTTTGTCTTCTTCCAAGTCATAACACCAAACAAGAGGTTACATTTAGAGCTGGCCTCTGGCTCTTTCACCCAGACAAATTCAGTGTCTCAAACATGCAGCACAGTGATGTGAATGTCTAGTCGACACAGAAACACTATCTGAGGGATGAGGGCTGCCTGTCTCATGTTATCAGGAGACTCATCGCTGTGAGGCGAGAGATGTCAGAGCTCTGTTAGTGACACGGTAAACACGGTCATCAAGCATGGCCCCTGGCTGAGAGTGGCAATCCCTGTACCGCACACATTTTACAACTCCATCACACTATCCACAGAGAATTATACCCATATCAGTTAGGTGCTGTCAATATCAGTGCTGGAGGGCTGTGTAGCGTCAGCCAGTTAACCTTTGGAAGGAGAGATGGGACTATATCTGAAGGTTAACTGTCAGGAAACTGATTTAAAAGATTTATGTTTCACCACCTGTGAAATAAAGTGGGGGGTTTTTGGATTGGGAGGTTCTCTGTCTGAATAAACTAGATGTCCAGAGATCTCCTAGAGACCTACTTGCTGTCTATTATTTAAAAGACTATGACTTTCAAAGGATGTTTTTGTAGGCCACATCATTGAGGTGGTCTCATTTTAGAAACCATTAGTCAGTGTGAACTGAAAACGTACAATGTTTATTTTGATAGTTCACGTTGTTATTAGTAAGGTGAACAATTAATCCACCAGAAAAAAAAGTTTGTTTTGGTAATCTTCACTCAAATCATCTCTTTTGAAGTCAGTTTGAAGGCTTCAGCCCCAATAGTTTTAACCACTCTCCTCTTGCCGCTAGTTTGCTATTAGGGAATGGTGTGCAAAGAGATAACGCCACCCCTACTCATACATAAAATAAAGTTTCAGCAACTTCTGGTTCACTCTGACATTAAATTTCAGTATTTCAGACCTTTATTGAAGTATACTTTGATATAATTGATTAGGGGGTGGATCTTTCTTTTTGAGCATTATTCCCTTGTAGCAAACTAATGGTAAAAGGGACGTGGTTAAGAATATTGTGGCTGAAGCATCAACCTGACATCAACAGATAAGGAACACCACTCAAAATGCTAAAACAAATGTAAGATTTTGATTGAAGATTATCAAAACAAACTGTTTTTTCAGTGGATTAACTTAGACTCATTGTTCACCTAAAGAATAACAATGTGCACTCACAATTTAAAAAAATTACAAAAGCTTTGTAAATTTTGATTTCACGTGGACCTTAAATTTTAAAGAAAGAAATTACAGTAATTTACAACATAGGAGAGCAACAGGGAATTTAATGATTGGAGCAACGTAGAAGCAACAGTGAATGACTTCTTTACTAAAGTTAAATGAGACATACTTGACAATATGCACGGTTGACAGATGTGGCCATCACATGCAACCTTCAGAGGGTGCTGCATGCAAAATGAGATGCTGCTAGGGTGCTTTTCAATCAGAAAGACTTCCAAGGGTATGAGTTTCCAGGATAAGGTGGGTTTAATTAGGGTTGGAGCTAAATCAGGATTGTCCGATCTTTGTCCTCGAGGGCCACAGTCCTGCAAGTTTTATCTTCAGTACACTTGCCTGGAAGTTTTTAGAGAGTCTGAGGACCTTGATTAGGTTGGTTTGACCGGGCCAAGAGCTAAACTCTGCAAGAAAGTGATTCCAACATACCTTAAAGGTTTAGTTCACCTAAAACTGAAAATGCTGTCATCATTTACTCAAACAGGTTTTCAGACACAAAAAGATTGAACACAGTAGTAGTTATTTTGAAAGATATCAGTAACCTGTACCAACTGACTTCCATATTATTTGTTTTCCTACTATGGAAATCAATGGTTAGAGGTTTGTAGCATTTTTCAAAATTTCATCTTTGGTTTTTCATAACTCATAAAGGTATAGAACCACTTGAGGGTGCATAGATAGTGATTAAATTATCATTTTGGGATACCTATCCCTGCAAGATAATGATGAAAGCTTTTGTTTTCCAGCATTCAAACTTCATATTTCCCAGTGGAGACTCAATATCGCTCACCTCTCAACAGCTGGGTTTCCAGCACAGTCTACTAATGCGTATTTTGAAGTAAAAGCCAAATTTAGAATAAAAATCCCTTAATTTCATGAAGTTTAACAATCGCTTGAACACATTTGTGAAATAAACTCTTATGTAGCAAACATTACAATAGATAGACGGATGGATGGATGGACATAGATAGATGGATAGATAGATGGATAGATAGATAGATAGATAGATAGATAGATAGATAGATAGATAGAT
>CAIGQZ010010775.1:4007251-4018293 GCA_903798205.1 Danio tinwini
AGATAGATAGATAGATAGATAGATAGATAGATAGATAGATAGATAGAGAGAGAGACAAAGAGAGGGATAGACAGGCAGGCAGGCAGACAGATAAGGATGGATGGATGGACGGACGGATAGACGGATGGATAAACAGACAGACAGATAGAAAAAGAGAGGGACGGACAGACAGATAGAAAAAGAGAGGGACGGACAGACAGACAGATAAAAGGAGGGACAGACGGATGGGGACAGACAGATAGATAGATAAAGAGGAATAGATAGACAGACAGATAGATAAAGAGAGGGATAGATAGACAGACGGACAGGCAGATAGAGAGGGACAGACAGACGGACAGACAGATAGATAAAGGGACGCACGGACAGATAGATAGATAGTGAAAGAGGGATAGACAGATAGTGATGGATGAATGGACGGACGGACGGATTTTTAAATGCCTAATCATCTTGTTTAATCCTGCCCCTTTTTGCAGCACCATACGACAAAATTTTGCGTGTTCAGACTCAAGTGGCATAACTTGATGGAAACACACTTAACTATATAGGATGGAACCTGGCTAATGTGGCTCAAAACTGTAATTTTAGATCAAGCAAGGTGTTATTTATACATGTTCTGAAACTCATTTACCACTGTACAGGTGCAGACTACCACCATGTGCATCTCGGTCAGTCTGAGCGGCTCTGTGGTGCTCGGCTGCCTCTTTGCTCCCAAAATTCACATCATCCTTTTCCAGCCGCAGAAAAATGTGACCAGTCTGAGGGCCAAAGACAACCGATTCTCCTCAGCGGTCACTGCGCCAAGCTCCACCTACTCACAAGGTAGCCACATTGACTCTCATAACTAAACTAATATTTATTAATCATCATTGATTTACATCTGATGGATTTTCCACAGCTTCAGCATCTACTATAGTGCCAACGGTGTGTAATGGTCGAGAAGTGGTGGACTCAACGACATCATCATTGTGAAGATGAATTGTGGGCCAATTTTATATCCCATCATTACAATCAGGACACAATTTCGTACACTTATTTGATACTCCAAGTCAATCTCTGCTCATCTTCTGGTTTTATCCTGAAAACAAATGTCAAAAAATCTAAACAAAAGGACACCTACGTATCGTTCATGATGGTGTCCCAAATGATGGACTCATCTTCCATCCTGACCAAGCATGTTTTTGTCTTTTGAGTTACACGGTTAAGCTATTGTTTATGATCAAGAGCTCTGAAAGAACAAAGATCATTGTAAATGTGATTATAAATTCATGTGCTAGTAGATTTAAAGCCACTTTCCACAGGAACGGAGAAAGCTAGACTTAGCAATATGTGCCCTTGATCTATGTACACTACAAAAGATGTTAGTCCTAAGTAATGTTAACAGTAGACTTTGAGTTTCCAGTCATTATAACTGTTTTGTTGGACTTCAACGAGTCATCGTTGGGGAAAGGCATGAAAAGCGAATGTATCGGTCTCGTAATTATTGAATCTTGACCACCAATGAGACTTGCACAAAATATACTATGATTTGTTTTGTATGTACCCCAGGGTATGTGATTTTAGATGCTGTATTCTCAGTAAATGGGAAACTGTAACCGATTTCTCGTTTTAGTTTGGTGGTAAAATAGTCCAATTTCAGTTGGAAATTATGGTCCTTTTTAAGTGTCGTGGTAAAAAATAAAAAGTCTGACGTTTGGTCCTCATGGATTAGTTTAGGTGTTAATGCAAGATGGACAAAACTAACTATATTCTGTATTTCCCTTTTTTGAACTTGCATTAAACGCTTAGTGGTCAGTTTCAAAGCAAGTAGGTAATACTACAGATGTTTTAATGTGATCTTTGGTGAAGTGTTATACTTGTAATATATGTAAATAAATTCTTTTTATTAAAAAAAAAACACCTGAAGTCTTCATTTGGCTTAAGGATTACTAATCCATAATTTTATATGAGCTAAAGACATGAGGAAAGCACATTCAAAAACACATTTGTGCTTCTATGCAGAACGTAAAAAGTAATAAACCAGATAAACTTAATATACATTTAAGCATCTCTTTTACATCATGTAAAGAAAACAAATAAAAACAAAAAAAAAGTTCTCTGATACCAAACTTAAGCTTTACTGGACAACCTCTTGCTCTTTAGCCTTTCTTTTAAGAGGAATTATATACAGTCCATTTTTAGCTTCCTTTATTCTCCACCATCGTCCCAATCTGAAAAAAGACAATAAAAAGAGCATACTTTAGGCTCATGAACACTTACAAAACATCCATTCACTTCATATTAGTGTCATCTAGTGGTAGTATAATGTTACTGCTTGTTGTGTTCGATGCCACACAAATAATACATATAGATGCAATGATTAACAAGTAAATATCTTGTTAAAAGGGTAAAGTTAATAAAATAATATTGCATGATTATTATTATTATTAATGCAAACTTTTATAATCACCAACAGCAAAACTCTAACAGTAATTATAGTTACAGTTGGGAGGCATAATTAAATGCACACAAAACTGATATACTTAAAAAAATTAAATAAAAAAAAATATATATATATTTGAAAATTATCAACATGCTGTTAAGTGCCCAGTAATTCTGCAATTGACAATTTGTAAATCAATCACATATCTGCGGGTTTCTAAGATATATAATTAAGACTTTAAGACCTTTTTAACATTACACAGAATGAAATTTAAGAGTAATTTATAGTATAGAATTAGCAACTTCAACATGACTAATGTTTTCTTTCTTCAAACAATTTCTCCTTAAATAATTGAATTTCTTTTATTCACGTATGAAATATTTTAAAAACAGTTGAAAGCAAAAAAACGTTTATGGCTTAAATTACATTTTATGGCATTTAACTGATCATATTGATAACAGTGAAACTTTCACACTGTGGAACAAGTTCAGCACCAGTGACACATTATATGCAGCTGTGAGTGTCTGGTGGGGTCACTATAACAACACTGCGCGTTGCTCACTGGTCAAGCAAAAAATGTATTATAAAAAAATAATAAAATAACAAAATAAAAATCACCAGATTCTGGACTTTGGCTGGATGATCTGAGCATTTTTCAGTTCTTCATTTATTTGTGTACGAGTTGAGGCAGCTGTATTAAGGTATTATAGAGCAAAATCCCCACAAACACTGTTTACATAAGCAGAATCTCAGCGAACATTACTTGCGTAACGAAATATCTGAATATATTTTTTTGGATTCTGCCAAAGACTATAAATGAACTTTGGTTTAGCCAAACCATCATTAGTGTGATAATAGATGAAATTTAAGCAGATATCAATACTGACACAAAGTGATTTGTAAACTAATTTCGAAAGGATCACGTGCTTATGATTGCTTGCGGCTGGTCCCACATTATTCAATTTATGATTCACCAATCAGACGATTCCTAAGCCACCTTAAATACCCTAAGTTCCATATTATAGCCATCTTCGTTTTAAAGAATCCCCCCTTCCACCCCCACTCCTCCTCCTTTCCTAGATGGGTGGCACGGTGGCCCAGAGGTTAGCACGGTTGCCTCACAGCGAAAACGTCACTGGTTCTAGTCCTTACCAAGCCAGCCAACGTTTCTGTGCGGAGTTTACACGTTCTCCCCGTGCTCACGTGGGTTTCCCCCGGGTTCCTCCCAAAAACATGCAACTTAAAAGCTCAAACTCCCCTCTCACCTTGCAAATGGGAGGGAGCCCCAGGCTCGAGGATCTTATGAGCTCAGGGCTCTCTCCCGGGACAGCATGCCAAACAAGCTTTATAATCAATCATTAGTGTGAACTCTTGAAATCTGCTTTAGGTAGTTGGTTCGATTGCATTTGTAAGACCTCTAAAATGCAAATTTTTTACTTATTAAAGATACGTGGAGACCCTAAATCAGCAATTACAAATAAATGCAAAATGATGTTTTATCTTTTTTTTTTATAAATTACAAAAAGAAATAAATAAAAAATTAAATACAAAAATCACCTGTGCTCCTGTCCGACTCCAGCCACAAGAAACTTCCCAGAGTTCGAGAACTTCAAACTGTTCACAAATCCAGTCTTAAAAAATAAAAAATAAAGAAATAACACAATTTGATTATCATTCATTAAACTACAGCTCACACTTACTGTAACACACATCTGACAGGCTCATGATCACTGTGAACACTCTGCAGTTGTGCAAAACTCTGGCATTAAGAACTGATACATAATTCATTGTCTTCAGATTGAGTACACTGCTTTATCAAAACACACAATAGAACATGATTCAGCAGCAGACAGACTGAACCCAAGCTCACCACAGGCACACTGAAGAGCAGCTCCAGGCCTCTGAATCCCTGTCCGCACTTCCACAGCTGCACTGAGGAATTATGGGAGCCTGAGGACAGACCACAATGATGTTGATGGTTATCAGGTATTTGGAGAGCAGTGGCTCTTTGTGAATAAGGTCAAAGTAAAATGAGGACAGATTATGATGGTAATGTCGCACTTGAAGATAATTGTGTGTGTGTGTTCATGTATGTGAAAAAAGAATTAGAGTGAGTGGCAGTTTTAAAGCGGACACATTATGGTAAAATATTTCCAGAATATATCTGCAAAGTTTCATTTTAAAATACCACAAAAAGACTTAATGATAGCTTGTAAAATTTGCCCCTATTTGGGTGTGAGCAAAAACTTTTAGTTAGTGCATGTTCCTTTAAATACAAACAAGCAGCTTCTTTCTGGAAGTCTTCGCACCATCTTAGAGAAACAACAAAAGAAAATGTCACACAGCTAAACTATGAGGAATGAACATTAGTGGATTAAAGGTCTCGTGAATTAAAAAAATATTTTTTAGATGTTGGCATGAGTATGTTGAAGGGTCACGAAACACCAAAACACATTTTTTGAGCTGTTGACAGTCATATATGTGTCCCATGCTGCTATAAACACTATTAGGACACACAAGGACACATATATCTCAATAAAAACAAAAAAATTGGTTGTTTTTGCATTATTTTGAGCAAATTTGTTCTTCCGGTTTGAAGCAAATTTTGAAGCTGCGTCACGGTGATTAGATACTTGCGTGTAGTCCAGCATGGAGAGTGGATGTCTGTACCTGCGAGTACATCATGACATCTCGGAGTGTGCGGCATTAATTCAAGAGAAAGACTTGGTTCAAACCAATCAGCGCGCTCTATTGTGTATGCGGTGCAACTTCATCATTATGCTTGATAGCTTTGAAGACTGTTTACCTGTTACAGTGTGAGATGACAGAGAGACGTTGCGTTGTGTTGCCAAAACAAGTGAAAAAAACGAGAATTTGGAGACATAAGTTGTCAGTGATGAGTTTATTCATGTGCTGTGTTTATTATTGTGCTGCAACGAAGATATTGTTTTCATTTCCCCCTATGAGAGCTCAGCTGGACTCACGTGTGCATTACAGTGCACGCGACAGAAATGCATTTGTAAGGAACATTTTTTACCAGAGAGCTTTTCGCATCTGGAAATGATGAAATCCGGATTTGCCGCTCGTCTCCTTTTTAAAAAAGACACGGCTCCAGTTTAATTGTCCTTTGTCTACAAATTTGGTAAGTGTGTGTGTGTAAGATCAGTGCCCTTTGTTTGTTCATTCAGATGGCAAAGTTAGTTTGTATCGTCAGCAGTGCTCTTTCAGTTTTTAAAGATATACCATTGTCAAAATGATTTAGTTGCTAAGTTTACAGTATGTTAACATCACTGCAACATTATAGTACAATATTATAGACTGAAAGATCAGCTGTAAATGCTGCTCTCCGAATGTAAACACTACACTTAAGCTACTACTGTCGTGTAGGATTTTCGCCGCATTTTGTGACAGGATAGTCTATACAAACAGGGCTTTCTGACGCTACCTACCGAGTGCATCCAAGTTACCGAGAAATGCAGAGGATTTTTTTACGCTGTGTGGTATCAAACACTGTATTAAAACTCCACTCTCCAGCAGTTCCTCTCACAGGGAACATGCAGGAAATATTCCTGAATGAAAGTGAAAGTGCCAAACTGCAGTTAAAGTCGACAAATTAATAATTTGGCGAATAATTTGATTACTGATATCCATGTGTGAAAACACCCTGCTGAGACAGGGGGGTTTCGTGGCCCTTTAAGGACATAAGTCTTAAAGGTCCACAAACCCCCCTCTGTCTCCGGAAGAAAAGTGGGTGAGTCGAGCTTTGTTTAGGTGGAAGTGTCGAGTGGTGAAAGAGGGAAGGGTTTGCATGAAAAGGGAGTTTCAGTATGTAATACATGCACATGCACTTTACAGCTGACTTTCACAGCATCAACACAGACGACACGGTGCCTACGTTTACATGGACATCAGTAATGGAATTATTTGCTTTAATCTGAATAAGATAATAATTTGATTAAGCTGTTTACATAAGTTGCTTTTTGAATGTTCCTTTCATGATCCCGTTTTGCATGTTATAGCACATAATTCGATAAATGTCATTGCATCACCACGCTATCCACGTTTCCTCTGGAGTTTTATGTAATTTCAGGTCTTTTTAAAAAAAAAGACGAGTGGCAAATTCGGATTGTACCATTTCCAAATGAGAAAAGCTCTCAGGTAAAACATGTTCTTTACAAACACATTTTTGCAGCATATCAGCAGACCACTGTAATCCACACATGTTGGTCCTCTCAGGAAGATGGAAACAAAACCTTTGTTGCAACACATTATTAAAAACGCAACACTGACGACCCATGTCTTTGAATAATTCTTCTTCTTCCACTTGTTTTAATTATGGTTGGCAACACAACGTGGCATCTCTCTGAACACTGTAGCAGTTAAAAACAGTCTTCGAAGCTATTATGCATATCAATGAAGTTGCACCCTTTCTCACAATAGAGTGCGCTGATTGGTTCGAAGCAAGCCTTTCTCATGAATTAATGCTGAAAACTCAAAGATGTCACGTTGTACCAGCTAGTACAGACATCCAGCCTTCACACTGGGATTTACACGAGGATCTCATCACCATGACGCAGCTTCAAAATTAATTTTTAAACCAGAAGAACGAATTTGCTCTAAGCAACGCAAAAATAACCAATTTTCACTTGATAGCTAAATATATAATAATAGTGTTTATAGCAGCGTGGGACATATGACTGTCAACATCTCAAAAAATGTGTTTTGGTGTTTCATGACCCTTTGTGTATCTATAAGCTAATTTGGAACAAATCAATGATAAAATCTAAATTTAGAAGATATAAACGTCAAAAGCTTGTAGTTTGTTACTTCCAGATCATTGCCTTTTTTTTTCATACCTCAGCTTCTCATCAAATCTTGACCAATCAAATGCTCTCTAGTATCTGACACCACGTTCCACCCCTTCAAGATGCTTCTCATTTGTGATAAAACAAAACCCTATTATTGGCTGTTTTCTAAACAGAGGAGAAGTTACTTTGTCCCCTCTTCATGTTTCAGTTGACATTACATCAAGCATCGAATAAAAATGCAATTTTTTATTCCTTATTGCAATTCCTTTTATTCCTTATGCAATTTTAAGGCTTACCAAGTCCAAACACAGATACATGGACACTGGAGCGTTTTAAAGCTGTGTCGATCAGCTGATCGGTCTATGAGCTGATATACGAGCGATTAGCAATCACTAGTGGTAAAGAGATGTCCTTCAGGGCTAATCACGGTCATATCAGTTGAGCATGTGAACACAACGGCCAATCAGCAGTGTTTAAAACGAGCTCAACAGTGCACAAATGTTAGCGGGAAACTGACGCTTTTAAAATTTTAGTACCAACTGTTAAGAATACAATACTTTTGACCCTATCAGGGACTCGATTATATCATGTGAACACGGAAAGTAAGATTTTCATATGTGCGGTTGATGTTTGTGTGTGCATGTGCACCTGAGGCACCTGATGCCACTGTGTCAGAGTTGTGCAGCGCTGCCACTGATGACACCCAATAGGGCTGCTCCAGACCCGCAGTGCCACGCACACCATGAGCCTGCTTCACCGAGCTCAGCGGCTTCTTCTTATTCACCGTCCAGATAGACACAGCGCTGCGTGACAACAAAGCAGAGTGAAACTTTAGCACTTATCATAGCAGATTCAGGCTGATAAACATAAAAAATAACAATCAATGATTAAAAAAAAATTGCAATGACTTAACTCATCAGTTTTAAATTAGTTTAGTTTAATAATGGTGTAAACTCTTTATATTGTAGTCAGTTTAAGTATTAAAAGTTCTCATTCATTGATTTTCCATTACAGTGGTCCCTCGCTGTAACGCAGTTCACCTTTCGCGGTCTCGCAGTTTAGCTGATCTTTTTTTTGTGCAACTTGACATGCTTTTATTGCTTTTTTTTACAGCGCATTGTGTTCTGCCTCCTGATTGGCTGTAGACCATTTTCAATCAATCTCCTCCATGTCTCATGTACAGTACAGAATGCGTTCAGCTTGCAAATTAATATAAATCTTCAATTGCTAGCAGTGTGAGTTTCAACAAGGAAGCAAAAAGGGTTTTAACTGTCCACAGCAAAACCATCGCAAAGGGGGTCGCGCACGGGACGCACCGCGCCACGCAGCACAATAAAAACATAGGTTTCTACCAGGGTATGCACATCGACACAGCAAGTCGGTGGCTGTCTGCGGTGCCCATCTACAACTCAAGACATGGTTCATATGTACGTTATTCACACATACGAACATTATTCACATATAACATTATTAATCTAAAAAGCTTTCTGAGCCTCTTGCTGACAGTGATAAATGTTTGTGCCTGACAACAGGTTTTGATCTTCGGTTTCATTCTATATTACAGGACTTATTTTTCTATGATAGTTGAGTGTTTAAACAAGAGAAAAAAGTGTGAAAATGTTAATGCCTGTCTGAGAAAAGTGTGTAGTGAGGGGTTTTACAGCCTTAAACATCTATAACAATTGTAAAAATTAAAATAAAGCTGTCTTCTTCATGGATTTCGCCTATCACAGGTTACTTTTTAGAATGCAACTCCCGCGATAAACAAGGGACCACTGTATAGCAATGATTTACAAAGGGGTTTTTTTGTCAGCTGAACCTCTTTACATATACCTTTCTAAGAGGTGAAAAAGCCAAAAGAAATCATGAAAATGTATACAAAATTCTATGGGATTTTTTTTTTATTTATTAAACTTTTAAATTGGATTTTAATGATCAATTAAGTTTGCGTTTTTCATATAATATTTAAAATTTTATTTGCAATGATTATTTTTCAGGGTTTTTTTAAAGCACAAACAGTTTTTGTAATAGCTATGAACTGGCAATTGGCAAAATGCAATAAGATCAACAGATAAAGAAGCATGATATAATGGCTTTTTATTATTTATTTACAAAAGCTTCAATACAAACTCTAGCCTTAAGAAAAAGCTGAAGTGAAATCTCACCCATCATCTCCACCAGTGACCATGTGTTCTTCATTAATAAGCTGAACACAGTCAATGGAGCCTCTTCAGACAGACAGAACACACGGACAGGAAGATAAAGATAACAACAGAATTAATACTTTGGGGGTTTTTAGTCAATTTTAAGGATGAGCAGTTTATAATTGACTACAAACTCAAACTCACTCATGGCCATGAAAGACGAGCTGTGACTCCTCTGCTATCTTCCAGACTCTGACCGTCCGGTCTCGACCTCCAGTGGTTACACATCTCTCTCTGCTCAAACAGTCCAAAGCGGTAATGGCATCCTGATGGCCAAACCTAAACACACACACACAAACCACTAATAACACACTAACAAACCATGCGAATGGACAGAGACACTACAATTGTTTAATAACTAACAAATATTAGGGTTTGTGGTAATAAAAAAAAAAGTTTTCAATTTATTTATTCTTTTATCTAATAAATTATTATCAATATAAATTCTACAATAATCTACATAAATTTCCCAAAAGCACTCAATCATTTTTCCCAATACTTTATATTACAGGGATTTTTGTGTGTGCAATGCAGCTTAATGCAACAATAACACAGTTATATAATATAAAGTGACAGACTTTACTATAAGTTCTGTAAAAATAATGTGTAAAAATATTTCTGTAAGTATCATTAAAATAATGTGAAAGAGACTGACAGGCGTCTTTCTGTAACACAAACTCCTGAAGCATCACAAAGAATGTAAGAATTCAGTCTGCAAGAGCTAAATTCACTTTCCTGGCTTATTTTACTTTAAACAGACAAATACACAGTTCATGTTATATCATTTGTAAGTATTGCGCTAAATATTGCAATATGAATACCGTTTCATAAGATGGTTTAAATAGCCCTGTTTGACAGTCTTCTAGGGAGTTTAACAGTATTCATGTACAGTAATTAAATAATCAAAGCAATTTTTCCTTGCATAAACATATTCCTGTAGAGTTAGTAACATCTCAAATTATGCATGTTTACTCAGTGCCTTTCATAAGTTTTATTAACATATGTTGAATGTTGTATTTGGTCTATATAACAGGGCTGCACAATACTGGAAAAATATGTGATATGGTCGTTGAGTATTGCAATTAACATTACCACCTATGACATAACTTCCCTAGAAAAATGCTGTATTATTAGCTTTGTTTAAATCCTTTATGTAAGATATTAAAATAAGGTCAAACATATTTTTCAGATCTAATTTAAGCTAAAAACTGTCAAGGTGCAAACATGTAGTCTTTAAACCACTACGACTGAGTGAAAACTTCAGCAGATATTTCTGACTCTGATTGGCTGTTGTTGTTTTCCTTTCTCATCTCAACTTCGGTCATTAATATTTATTTTCAGCTCTGGCTTCACCTTTGGGCCGCTCCAGCCAATAGTAGAACAGCAACTAACAGACAGTTGGGAATATAGCAAGGCCCTATCTGATTGGTCAAATTTAGATAAACAACCAATGCATAAAATAAATGTAAATCACACACATCTGTATATTGCATATACTATTATCGCAATAATGATAATTTTACTATTGTATCGATATATTGTGCAGGCAGACTATCTATCTATCTATCTATCTATCTATCTATCTATCTATCTATCTATCTATCTATCTAT
>CAIGQZ010010775.1:4050943-4069016 GCA_903798205.1 Danio tinwini
GGGGGTTTGGTGATTTGTTGGGTTTGATGCGCATGGGGATGGTTGCACATTGGGTTTGCTGAGCGAACATGCACCAGGTTTCAGGCCGGACTGAACCAAAAAGTTGAGGAGTGGTGGTGGGAAGGGGTTCGGGGAGTTTTCCGGGAGACAATACAATAGAGACTTCCGGGAGTGTTGGCGGGTATGATTCACAGCGGATCTGAGAGCTGTGTGGAAGAGGAGGATTTTCAGTCCATAATATTGTAGTGATATTACTATAAACTTAGTAACTAAGTCATTTTGACTAAGGTATGTCTTTAAAAACTGAAAGAGTACTGCTGATGCTACTAACTAACTTTACCACACTGCAAAACATGCTTTTCTTACTTAAATTTTTTGTCTTGTTTGTAGTTCAAATATCTAAAAATTCTTATATCAAAAAACATTTTCTTGGCAAGCAAAACATATTGTCTGTTTTCAGAAATAATATGCCAATATTAAGTAAGTTTTTCCTTAAAACAAGCTAAAAAATCTGCCAATGGGGTGGGCAAAATACTCTTGATTTTCCTTTTGATATAAGATTATTTTGCTTAACCCATTGGCAGATTATTTTGCTTGTTTTAGGGAAAAACTCACTTCAATTTGGCATATTATTTCTGAAAACTAGACAATATGTTTTGCTTGTCTAGAAAATTCTTCTTGATTTAAGAATTTTTAGATATTTGGACTAGAAACAGGACAAAAAAATCTAAGTAAGAAAAGCATTTTTTGCATCTGAATGAACATAAACCAAGAACATTGATCACACACTTACCAAATCCTTAGAGACAGGACAATCAACACCAACTGGAACGACATCTTTTTTTTAAAAGAAGACCAGATTTCACCATTTCCAGATGCGAAAAGCTCTTCAGTAAAAAAAAAATTTCTAACAAACATATTTTGTCGCATGTTAGCAGACCACTGTAATCCAACTGCTTGGGTCCACATGCGAGCTGCGATTTCACCGCGGGAAATGGAAATAAAACTTTCGTTGCAGCACATTTGTAAACGCAACATGGATGACCCATATCTAAACAATTCTTCTTCTACTTGTTTGAATTATGGTTGGCAGCACAATGTGGCATCCCTCTGAACACTTTAACAGGTAAAAAGAGTCGTCAAAGCTATATCATGCATATTAATGAAGTTGCACCCTTATTCACAATAGTTTGCTGATGGGTTCGAACCAAGTCTTTCTCATGAATTAATGTTAAAAAAACTCAGACATCACTTTGTACCGGCCAGTACAGACAGCAAATTTGCTCTAAACAACGCAAAAATAACCAGTTTTCACTTGTTAGGTAAATATAATTAATAGTCTTAATAGTGTTTTTAGCAGCGTGGGATATATATATATATATATATATATATATATATATATATATATATATATCTCAAATAATGTGTTTTGGTGTTTCGTGAGCCTTTAAGCAATATTTTTTTTAGATTGTCTACAGAACAAACTAATATGTTTAAAAACGTGTTGAAACAAATCTTTCCATTAAACAGAAATTGTGGAAAAAAATATACAGGGGAGGCTAATAATTCAAGAGGGCTAATAATTCTGACTCCAACTGTATCTTTATTCTTTCTACATGGACTTATCTTTGTGTTTTGTACAAGCATCATTTGTGTTGCTTTTTGTTTGTACATTTTTTTAATTTACCACCGAAAATGAGCCTTAAAACATGTCCGCAGCTGGTGCAGGGTATCCCAGCCTTTCGGCTAATGATTATGGTGAACCATACTTCTATTGACATCTATTGTGTGTCCTGACAATCTGTTTTGCATCGCATTGAGGAGACACTGTGTTCTCTTTTGAAGTATTCTCCAAGCAAAAGGCCTTTCATTTGAAAAATAACCAATTGTTCCCAGGTATCCAATTAAAGCCTCGCTCTTCATATGCTAATGAGGCCACCAAAATAAATAGCAAATAGAGGTTTCGTTGTATAACACCCTCTCTACTGTGATGGATCAATCTGCCATCGTCATTCATTTTAATTAGATGTTGATTCTAGCGCCCCCTTGTGTCAAGGAGATCAGATGTTTATTTTGAATTTGCTCATCCTCAGGCCAAGACGAAGATAATCTCATTTTCATCAATAGACTATTAAAGATTTTTTTTTACCTGAAAACATGGCTTTTGGTGATTCATATAATACAAATTAATGGCTTTAAAAAATACATAGAAAAGTCTGTGATTAAAGATTCTTGCAAAGCTGATCAAACCATGGATTTGGGTAAATTTTAACCACTTGCAGCAGGTTTTTTTAAACCAATGGATTAAAGGTTTGATATATTTTATTTTGTATTATCTACATTGTTTTTGCAGCTGTTATCGTGTCTATAGTAACAGATTGTCAGGACTCACTGCGATTGTTTCTAAATATCAACTATAAACCATTGATTCACAATTGAATTAATATATTAAATCTTCATTTTAGATTTTGAAAATATCTTAATGTAAAATCAACTTCACTACTATAGGGTTAGCTTTCACTGGAGTTTTTTTACTGAAAGGTAGCCAGCTATGCTGTAAAATAATGGTAAGATGATTTTTTTATGATAACAAAACCATTGTATTTACTAATAGACAGTTACTTCAATGTTTTGTATGAGGAAATCAACCAGAAGAAACCATTTATAATGCATATGGTGATGTAAAATACAGCCGGGGAAACACGTCATGTTTCGAACACGTCATGTTTTTTCGTGGGAATAATATTTCTAAAGGAGCTGTTGACTTGGAAGGATAAGTACTGAACTAATGAAACATATTTGGTACTTTATATAAAAGGCTTTTTTGGTGATGTCAGGTTAAAGACACCCCTTTTTTTTAAGATTTATTTTTGGTCTTTTCGCCTTTATCTAGTGGATAGGACAGTATTCAGACAGGAAGTGAAGTGGGTTAGAGAGAGGGGGTAGGGACGGGAAATGTCCTCGAGCTGGGATTTGAACTCAGGACACCCCAAAGCACTACTGCACCATATGTCAGCGCTCTTAACCACTAGGCCATTGTGCTGAATTAAAAACGCCTCTTATATGGGGAATGAAGTTACATGCATTGCTCAGGTGTGATTTGTTTTTACACTTTAACAGTGTGTAAAAATCTTGATGGTTTTGTGGGTCTTGTCTATCAAATCTGATCTTTAATTGTAATCTCTATTGGATTCAAGTCAGATGATTGGCTGGGCCATTCTACAGCTTGTTTTTCTTTCTCTGAAAGAATTTCAGAGTTTCTTTGGCTGCGTTTTGAATCAATGTCTTGCTGACATGTCCACCCTGGTATCATCTTTATCATTCTGGTAATGTAGATGTTGGACTGAAGCAGCTAATATTCATTTGCAATATCAAAGAGCAGAGGGTTGCTAAAGAACTACTGAAAGATTTCAGCTGCTGTCTTGGCTTTCATTGTCTTTCTACACCTCCCTTTCTTCATGTGTTCAATACGTTTTTCCTGTGTTATTTTATTTTATTACACATAACTTCATTTGTAAACTAATTACATTTGTTTTCTTGTATATATGGATTTATTTGGTTATTACCAATATGTCAACAGCACCTTCAGAAATATGTTTTCTGAGAAAAATGGTGACGTGTTTAATAATTATTTTCCCTGCTGTATATATATGGCATATTTTGAGTTTTGACATTTTGAATTGTGCTAGTTTTGATTGGCCACTAGGCTAGTTTTGGAGTGTTTTTGACAAGTCATTGGGCTAGTTTTGTTGTGAAAATCTAACAATCCTTATCATTTCACTACACAAGACCTCAATGCACCATCAAGAGCCATGGGAATCAATTTTGTTCTGTCTCTCTGTTTTATCTTTGACTCACAAGTGCGAAAGTCTTTGAATGAAGTTAAATGAATCACCAAACCAAATTTTCAGAAAAAAGGATGGCCTGAGTGTGTGTGTAATTTCTGGCTGAGCCGTCTCTTTAAATTTAATAACAACTCCAGCAGTGCCCGGATGGATCATGGATCTATAAATAATGCCAAATGGGCCTGTCTGTCTGTTACTTGGCAAAGGGAAACACAAACATAGCCAGACACACCCGAAGAGAACTTGTAAATGCAAAAAACGGCCTTATATATCAGCATGACGTTTCACTGGATATCTTAAATGTTAACAATGACTGTAAAAAGCCGCTTGATATCCATGTACAGAACGCCAACCTTTATTTGATAACAGGAAGACATCAATAGAAAAGACAATAAGGTTTTCCTTAAAGGAGATGTTTAAGTACAAATGGTTTGGTGGATCAACTAAAAGCGCGAGTGCATAGAAAACTGTAACATTTCACAGTCCGATCCGACACACGTAAAAACATCCCAAAGTACAAAACTGACCTGTAATTCACATTATTTTTCGTCATCAACTGTTAGTATAGGTCAGTTCATAATTAAATACAAAGAAATGGAGTGGAATGAAATGCCTATACAAATTGTGAATACATAAGAACGAAAGGTGTTCTCATAAACACAGCAAACATATGCTTTTTAGCCTGGTGACATTGTTTTAAAAACTCCATCTCCATGTTCTAGCAAACTAAAACAACTGTTTGGTCTATACAAGAACAGAAATCAAGACTATTAGAAGCAGGGGAAGTCTTAAACTGTGTGTTGAAATTTCCTGTGTTTAAAACGAGTATAAAGGACAGACTGAAAAACAGGAAAAGGTAGTTTATGCCACCTGAATCATCTGGCCCACTCTGTCTTCTTCACCTTGATCTTGCTCAGCTTTCTGTGAGGAAAGAGGAAGATAAATAAAGATTCCATCAAAGCGGTGTGCTAATAGACTGGTGTTAAGAGAACTCTTACCTGTTTGAACCATGAGCTACCATTGCTGCTAGTGATCATTGTGTCTGATTGTCACCAACTGGCCACATTATTAGGTACACGTTCAATTGATTGTTAATGCATGTGTCTAATCAGCCAATCATTTTTCAGCAATACTATACTTTGGACATGTCCAGGTGATCTGCTGAAGGTCAAACTGAACATCAGATTGCGCAAAAAAAGTGGGTAGAGCATTGTTGCAAAAAAGACAAGAAAAAAGATTTGTGATTGGCACCTTCTGAAGATGCTTTATTGAGGTCAGAGGTCAAAGGAGAATGGACTGGGTTGAGTTAATATAAAAGCAACCGTAGTTCAAGTAACCGCTTATTACAACTGAAGTGTACAGAAGAGTATATCTGAACATACAACACAACAAACCTTGAAGCAGATGAGCTACAGCAGCAGAACTCACCAAGGTCTAGAAGACATCTAAGTATAGTCCAAACCCAGACTAGTGACCAAATGAACAGATTAGACAGATTTCTCATGTGTAATCATTCGTTCCTATGTATTTGATGACTAGTGTGGTTATGAACTATTGTTAGATGACTATTAGATTTTCACTGAGCACAAATGTTGCCTTGTTTTAGCCAATATGTCTACATTTAGGCATTTATATTTAGTTTTTCTCCTATCTGACTATGAACTGCAAGAATACGAAGCATGTCAAAGACGGTGGAGTTCCATGACACACCCACCTATAGCATAGTCGTCATGGACTTATGGCAGCTAAAAGGTGTTTATGAATAAAACAAAGTCCCCCAAAAAGTTCGCTTTGGTGTGCTGTTTCGAACTGCCGAAACAAACTCAAAAAGTACTTCTTTGTGGCCAGATTTGATTTGAAGTCATTTCAGTTTTTTTTCGATTTCAATTGAAGTATACCGGGGCCTTTAGACTTCTTTTGAACACAAAAATGCTCCTTTCCACTAAGAACAGAAAATCGATTCGATTGACATAGACTCACCAAAATTGGGCAATAGAAAACAGGAAAAAGGTTGGCTGGTCTGAAGAGTCTCGAATTCTCCTGGGATGTTTGGATGGTAGGGTCAGAATTTGGTGTAAACAACATTAAAATAAAGGTATGGATCAATCCTACCTTACATCAACAGATCAAGCTTCTAGTGGTATACTGATCAGACGGAGTAAGTCATAGTTTCTTGCCATACTTTAGCATCCTTTAGGGCAATATATTCAAAAGTTATCATTATCGCAAGAAAAGTATATGCAATATGCCAAGCATTTGTGTGCTGCGTGCATATGTTGTTTATCCAGTTCTGATGGGATTTTTTTCCATCTTTACCCGCAGCTCACCATTAGGTGAACCTAGAACTGAAAATAAATACTAATGCCTGGAGACAAGAGACAAAAATGACGGCAATCAGAATCAGAATTTCCACTGAGGTTCAGTCATTCATTTTGTGGTGTTTTATAGTGTGTGTGTATATATATATATATATATATATATATATTTATATAATTATTTTATTAGCTCAGAAAATTATCTGTTAATGGTTTATTTTAGTGTGATCATTACATAAATAGAAAAATTGCTTATAAAACATTGTTTTTTAGTTACATTGTAAGAAATATTGTTAACGCAACACATATTTCCCCAATGTCGTGCGGCTCTACACCACAGCCTTATTGTTGTAGCCTATGTCCAACTCTTCATGACCACAGCGAACCATCTCATACTACATTCAGCAGAATAACGCACCATGTCACAAAGCTCAAATCATCTCAAATAGACTTCACAGTCACCAGATCTCAATCCAAAGGAGCACATTTGGGATATGGAGGAGTGGGAAATTCAGATCATGGATGTGCAGCCAAAAAAATGTGCCATACTATCATGCCAATAAGGATGAAAATCTCTTGAGGAATATTTCAACACCTTAATGAATTTGTCATGGAAAATGAAGGCAGAACTTTAAGCTTAAAGTAAAAGCGGATCCAGCATGTACCTAATAAAGTGGCCAGCAAGTATATACAAATACTAGTAGTCAATCATATGAGATTTATTCATCAGTTAAAGGGACAGTTCACCCCAAAATGAACATTTTGTCATTATTTACTTGACTGTTTGATTTTCTTTCTTCTGTTAAACACAAAAGAAACTATTTTAAAGAAAGTTACCATTGACTTTCATTGTATTTGTTTTTCATGCTATGGTACTTTTCCTCTTTGGATAGTACAATAGTTACCAGTTTTCATCTTTTTTCAAAATATCTTCTTTTGTGTTCAACAGAAGAAAGAAACTCTTAAAGGAGTATAACTACTTGAGTATACAGTGACTACATTTTTATTTTTGGGTGAATTATCACTATACCAAAATATGCAACCCTAAATCAGCATTTATATAAAAAAGTAAGGCATTACTAACCAAGTACAAATCAAGAACAAAGGTTTATTTGCATAAAAAGAGCATGTATTTAAATCATCAAGTGACAAAACAGAAATGCAATGTAAATGCAACAAGAGCCCACATACAGCCTGCTGTAAGAACACAAAACGCAAGAAAGCAACAACAAAGACAAAAGAGCGTTGAAGGGCACAAGCCAAGCCATACATCACAAATGAAAACAGATCACTTTGAATGGCTGCTCGAGATGGTAAAAAGGAACGAATAAACACGGCGTAATACATCTCAGCATCCAGTGAGTATCACAAGCGGTCTGGGTAGAGGTTTACACAGCATGGTGAGACAAACAGCAGAAATGCAGACAGCATGAAAGACGTCAAAGTTGAAGATTTCCTTTTAAAATAGCAGTCAGACATTAAAAACAAGACCGCCTATGTTTACATCTGAAGCTGCACAAAAATATATGCAGGTAAATTGTGAAAAGGCGGCAAAGTATTTATGAACATGGGGACTATGCTGTACATTGTATTATGCTATATAACAGAACATATATACTAAGTTCTTAGTATGCATGTTCAGTTTAATTGGTTGGAAAATAGTCAATGAACTCACAGACAGACACAGGTCGGACATGATTAAATGTCACAGACGCATGAGGTAGCATGGGCACAGGGCCGCAGCATATGGATGATCTACATTAATTTAGATGTATTATATAGTGAGTTGAGTCTCTTGGGTGGGACATGGGCTGGGATTGGCTAGTTTACCCCAAAGGCGGGGCAGAGGTGGCTGGCCAATGAGAGCTGAGCTCAAGCCCCTCGCTCACCTTTATGGCCTGCAGGGCCATTTCTTCCTTTTCCTTCGGAGAGAAGAAGCGTCCGCCGTCTCCACGCTTCCTGGCCATAGCGTGACGATGACGAGACTCGTGCAGGTATTTCTGGAAGAGGATGGAAAATATATATATATATACAGTTGAAAAAAGTATTAGCCCTCCTAAATTATTAGTCTCCCTGTATATTTCCCCCATTTTCATTTAACAGAAAGAAGATTTTTTAAGAATAAATAGTCTGAATAACTACTTTCTAATAACTGATTTATTTTATCTTTGCCATGATGACAGCACATAATATTTTACTAGATATTTTTAAGACACTAGTATTTAGCTTAAAGTGACATTTAAAGGCTTAACTAGGTTAATTAGGCAAGTCATTATTTAATGATGGATTGTTCTGTAGACAATCGAAAAAAATATTGCTTAACAGGGCTAATAATATTGGCCTTATCCCAGTCGAAATAAAACAAATAAATTTCTTCTCCAGAAAGAAAAAATATTATAGAAAATACAGTGAGAAATCCCTTGCTATGTTCAACTGTATATATTGAGTGGCTGGGCACAGTACAGGGTTATCTGCATACATAAGAGATATTATTAATATTTGTAATTATTTGATTCATATTTTGAAGGAGTGGCTACTTTATAGGGTTATTTTTATACATCAATAATACACATTATTAATGTGTTATAAAATATTTAATATTTTATCTTTTTGATTTACAATATAGAGATATTAATCTGAGCTACATGATGGTGTAATAATGCAAAAAATGCTAATTTCATAATAATGAAATAAATTTAATGAAAAAACATTTAAAATATAAGTTTTGTAAAGTTCATTTAAGTAGATTTTTAAGGGATTATTTAAAAATAAAACCAAACCTGAATTATTAAGCAGAATATCAATACAAGCTGCAGTGTAATAATTCATTCATTCATTTTCTTTTCGGCTTAGTCCCTTTATTAATCAGGTGTCGCCACAGCGGAATGAACTGCCAACTTATCCAGCATATGCTTTACACAGCGGATGCCCTTTCAGCCACAATCCATCACTGGGAAACATCCATTCCAATATCCACTCATTCACACACACACTCATACACTATGGTCAATTTTAGCAAACCCAATTCACCTATACCACATGTCTATGGACTGTGAGGGAAACCGGAGCACCCGGAGGAAACCCACACGAACACGGGAAGAACATGCAAACTCCACACAAAAATGGGTTTCCCCAGCCGAGGCTCGAACCAGCGACCTTCTTGCTGTGAGGCGAATGTGCTACCTACTGCGCCACCGCGTCACCCAGTGTAATAATGAGTTTTATTAATTTTGTTAGTTCCCAGCACTGGGTTGCAGCTGGAAGGGCATCCGCTGTGTAAAACAAGTTGGTAGTTCATTTCGTTGTGATGACCCCTGATGAATAAAGGGACTAAGCCGAAGCAAAATGAACAAATGAATACTTCCTAGGATGTACTTTCTTTCCTTTAAACAAATTTTAAAAACTGCAAATGTTAGTTTTAAGATGATGTGACTAGCCAAAATGTGAGAATAACAATGTATTTAATTTAAAAATGATATATAATGTGATATTACAAATATTGCTAATATTTTAATGCAGTCAAATATGAATAACTTACATAATTAACATGATATATTTAATAAAGCGAGCAAAAATAATACTTAAAACTCTTTTGTTCTTCTTATATCCTCTTATCTTCTTACATTTAAAAAACACTCAAGCCCGAAATGCTCTTCAATTGTTATAAAATATGACCAATCATGCGCACAGCAAAAACTATTCAAAGCCTTTGTTCAAGCTGTGCATGCATTATACAGATAATAGCACACATATTAAAAGGATAGTTCAAGAATTCCCCTTTCTTCTGCTGAAGACAAGATAAAATGATTTGAAGAAAGCTGAAAACCTGCAACCATTGATTCCATAGTATTTATTTATCTTACTATGAAAGTTAATGGTTACAGGTTGTCAGCTTTCTTCAAAATATCTTCTTTTGTGTTTAACAGAATTTAAAAAAAAACTTTAAAAGGTTTAGAAACACTTGACGATGAGTAAACAGACTCAATTTAAATGTTTGGGTGAACTATCCCTTAAATGCTGAGACAAACCTTGACCCTCAAGTTTGACGTATAATTTATCTTATGTGACTGAAATGTCATTGTTAGTGTAGCAAAAAATAAATCAATAAAAATAACACATACTCTTCTCTCTTTGGGTATTTTGCCTTCAGCCTCTAGTTTGGCGCGGGCTTGTCTCCTCTTGAGAATCCGGTGATACTGTTTGGCATTGACATACAATGGTTCCTCCTCCAGCATCTCTGCTCCAGGAAGAGGAATGCGCTGCATGGTGGGAACTGTATTGCTACCGCCTGGAACCATCTGATTCAATTGCAAACACAAAAACACACACACTAAGGTTAGAAAGCACATTTTTTATGACAAGAAGTCATGTTCAGTGGGAAAAAATGAGCACAAAAACTCACCATGACCATTCCTCCAGCATTGACCATGTTTCCAGCCATAGGGAGAGTGACTGTAACTGTGCCCTGACCGGTGTTGGTGGTGTTTGTGTTGGATCCAGCTGAGACTAACTGAGCTCCTGCTAAAGATGCAGCCGGAATGGTGATCATTCCTTGATGGAGAAGAAAAAAAAAGAAAAATCACAAAATGAATCAGCAATGTAAATGTTGTTCTAATAAAAGGATCACTAATTGAAAAGGATGGTTTACCTCCAAATCAAAAATCTACTCATCGTTTATTATTATTATTATAATTATTATTATTATTAGAATAAATGGTTAGTAAATTTTCTGAGTTTCTTTTTGTTGAACACAAAGAAATATATATATATATATATATATTTTAAACAAAATTAAGAAAACTGTAACTGTTGTGTTTGTACTTGTTTTTCCTACTATATATGTCAATGGTTACAGGTTTCCCACAATTTAAAAAATTACTTATTTTGCGTTCAACAGAGAGAAAAAAAAAGACTCAAACAACCCACTGTTTATGATCTCAAAACTCAGGGCTTCTGAAAGTAATAGCAAAGTCGAGTAAAGGAGGTCAAGCCTTCTCATTTATGGCCCCTAATCTCTGGAATAGCCTTAGCAAAGTCGAGTAAAGGAGGTCTAGCCTTCTCATTTATGGCTCCTAATCTCTGGAATAGCCTTCCTGATAATGTCCGAGGCTCAGACACACTCTCGCAGTTTAAAACTAGATTAAAGACCTATCTTTTTAGTAAAGCATACACTCAATGCATCACATAGCGGTATGATGCATGATTCATGTGCTCCATGCAGGTTTTTGCATCTTGTTTATATACACTATGAACAGCAGCTACGCTAATTATTCACTTTATTCTTTATTTCCACGTGGGGATACTCATCCTGAGGCCCCCAGAGATTATGCACCCCCACTGATGAGATCCAAGACCTGCGAAGAGATAATCCCAAGGTTTCCATAATCCCGGACCAGGCCGTATCCTGAGCAGCTGCTGTGGTGGCCATGGAGGAGTGGAGAGCATGAAACTGATTTCTGTGAAACTCCAGGGACAGACGAGTCTTCGCTGTCCAGCGTTCTCCAGTCTTCGGCGCCTAGACTGCAGCTCTGCACAAGATGTTTGGCCATAGGAGAAATGGTCGTGCTCAACTGAGCCCGGTTTCTCTCAAGGTTTTTTATCCTTCACTTTCTCCAATAGGTGAAGATTTTTCCTCGCCGCTGTCGCCACTGGGGGCACTGAAGGATTTGCCTTTCAGTGTTTGGACTCAGCAGTGAATATTAAATCACGCTGAACTGAACTAAACTGAACTTAAACTCTGAAAACGGGACTGACACTGTTTCATTTTACTATATTCTTCTATGTGAAGCTTCTTTGACACAATCGACATTGTAAAAGCGCTATAGAAATAAAGATGAATTGAATTAAATAGGTTTAAGTAAATGATGACAGGATTTTTAGTTTTACATCTCTTTAACTTTTATCATCACAGAAAGCACAGTTACTTTTAAAGATAGCAATTACGTTTTACATATGCATGGTTTCACCTATAAATATGATAATCTAAATGCTTGGTATTACAAAGTTAGATGGATGACGTATGAATGACAACGTTTAATTGTAATAAAATATTTATTCCTTAATTCTTTTTTTTTTCCCCTCTTAGTAAGTAAAAGGGTTGCCAAACGATTTTATGTTTACTCAATACAAGTTTTATAAATGTTTAAAATGATAAATGTTGTACTTCAGATTTAAGAAATGTTTGACATGTGGTTTCAATTAAAAATTAGCTGTCTGCTTTCTAAAGCTTTCATTCAGGAGCAGAAATTCGCCTTAAAAGAAAAAGAGATTTAACATTTAGCTAGATAATTATCAATATCGACTGATATAAACACATTTTATCATTGTTAATTTAGATTTTCTGTGTTTACCCTGCTGTAGGATGGTCCCATCTGCATTAACAGGCTGGTATACGATGGTCTGTCCTTCAGCGGTTTGAGCCACTTGCTGCCCTTGTACTGTAATCTGCTGTTGACCCTAAAAATAAAAATCACAAAGCACCATCTTTATTTATCATGCATTTCATTGATAATGTGTATTTAAATATAGTGTTGCACTTTCATATTTATGATCCAATGAAAAATCTGGAAGGCATAAGTATGATACCTGGTTCTGTCCTGCAGTGACTGCGGTCTGTGGCTGTTGAATGATGATCTGTTGAGTTTGACCCTGCTGACCCTGTAGCTGTAAAGTCTGTCCACCAGGAAGCTGGATCTGACCAGGCTGGACCAACTGAATCTGTGTAACATTGAGGTTTTTCATTATAACTTCATCCCCAGTATCATTTATTAATTTTCTTTTAGCTTGGTCCACAGCAGAATGAACCGACAACTATTCTGGCATATTTCAAGCAGTGGGTGCCATTCCAGCCACAACCCATCACTGGGAAACACCCATACACACTCATTTACACTAACTACAGCCAATTTAATTAATCCAATTTACTTGCAGTACATGTCTTTGGACTGTGGGGCAAACCAGAGCACCCGGAGAAAACCCACGCGAACACAGGGAGAACATTCAAACTCCACACAGAAAGGCCAACTGGCCCAGCCAGGACTCAAACCAGTGACCTTCTTGCTGTGAGGCAACAGTGCTAACCACTGAGCCACCATGCCACCCATCCCTGGTATCTTGAATAAGTGTTATACCGAGTGCTTATCCCCTTTTGTAAATCCATGAGATTTACAATAGAGACTGATTTACTATTTAAGAATTAGGGAAAAAATATGACAAAAATGCATAGTCACAATATTTTGTTAGGTTTACATGACTTCTCAGAATACTTAAAAAATCACACTTTTAAAATAATGCTTTTTTGTATAACCAGACTTTCCAAAATTGTGAGAGTACTGCTTTATTAGCAAAAAAATGAATAAGAAATTTCTAGATTTTTTTGTTTTCCCAATAAGAACCACTGCTGTGCAGCATCCCTTAAAACAGTTCAATCAAAAATGAGCATTTCTTCAGCATTTACTCAACCAGTTCCAAACATTATGTTAAACACAAATTAAGATATTCTAAAGAATGTTAGAAACCAGCAGTTATTGACATCTAAGAACAAACAAAATACTATGAAATCAATTTTTTTTCAAACATTCTTCAAAATATCTTTTGTGCTCAACAGAAAAATAAATCTTAAACAGGTTTGGATCAAGCGGAGATACTATCCCTTTAAGCAGTGTTGGGGAAAGTTACTTTTGAAAGTGATGCATTACAATATTGATTTACTGCCTAAGAAAGTAACTAGTAGCATTACTTGGTAAGTAATGATTTATGTTACTTTTGCAATACTGTTTATTACCTGGCTGAGGCTTAATCTTTTTCAGAACTTGTTTTTCTTTCTTTCTTTCTTTCTTTCTTTCTTTCTTTCTTTCTTTCTTAGAGAAGTTCTGCAATTAACAATGCACTGTAAAGCTTACACCTACATTAACCTTTTAAAAACACATCAAAAAATAATATTTTATCCCCATTGTAGGTGTATAGATTGCTGAAGCACTCAGCAGAAAGATGACATAAACACAGCACAAGGCTGGGGCTATAATGCTGAGATATTTTTGCAAAAATAAACTTCAACCACTGACTCTTCACAGCCTCATCTTTGGGTAGGGAAAATAACACCAACTTTCCCTCACACTTCAGAGCACAGCGTCTACGTGACATGATTCAACCGGGATTTGCTACAGTGGTTGTCTTCCTCTTTTTCTTTCTACAGTGTTTGTGGGCAGGGCTGAGGGTTTCAATTTTCCTAGGTCTGTGCACACAACAAATGGACCGAGTTTGAGTTCCGTATCGACATCATGCTGACACGGCTAAAGACTTGTTACAGCGGCAATTCATTCATACCACTATGAGTCGACTATTTTATAGATGAATCAATAGTTTTAAACATAATGCACATTCAGATGTAAGCCTTAGCTGGATATTTCACTATACTTAAAGCTGTGTTACACACTGCATGAAAGGTCATTTTCAAAAACCCATAATAGGGGCTCTTTAACTGAGAACTTCCTGACCCCAGAACTCTACATGCTGTATATACAGATTATTGAAAGTTTAAAGCAATGTGTTTGCAACATATGTACTGTTAGTCTTAAGTAAAATCACTTTTCATTAAGACAATCCCCTTTTCCTTTTCTTCGATGCGTTCAAAATAATGAACACATTGCCTTATTGACTGTGATTTATTGTGAGTACTTTCATTTTGATTCAGCAATCTATTTTTAAAGCTAATTAATTAAACTAAAGAGTAACTTAAATATTTGTACTTATTGCTACTTTACTCGTTACTTAGAAAAGTAATATTATTACGTAACTTGCGCTATATGTAATGCGTTACCCCCAACACTGCCTTTAAGTATTAAAGTCTATAAAGTAAAAATAAGTAAATGCTGCATTTTTAACAAGTGAAATTAGCTTCCCACACCTGCTGCAGCCCCTGTGTACCAGATACCGGTACTTGCATAATGGTTTGACCTTGTCCTCCTGTCATGGCCTGAACCATTATGGGCTGCCCAGAGGAAGTGATGAGCTGACCGCCGCTGACTTGAACCATAAGTGGCTGCCCTTGGACCTTTCAAGAAAATGCATTAAAAAAAAATTTGTTTTATGTCAGTATTAAAACATAATTTACTTTCTAGGATTAACAGACTTCCATTACATACATATGATAATGAGAATAATTGCAACTTTTAAAGGCTAATTTCATGGTGACATTATGATAGACACTGAGACAATGCAAAACATAGATGCATGCAAGAAAATGCAGTGCATGTGAAATGCAAGAAATTGGAGGTGCAGCCGCTCTGGACTTGCTGGGGGCTTGATAATGTGATTTGCAAAAAAAAAGCATGCCTGAAAGTCATTCCTGTGACTATTATTTGAATATATTTTTTGAATATATCTATATGTGAATATATATATAATAGCAAGCGATATTCCTTATACTGTAATAGTACTGAGAATGATTAAAAATATATACAAATATGGATCGCAATGTGTGAGATACAAGATTAGTAGTTGCCTTGAGCGGCTGATCCACATCTGATATCTCAAGTGCCCCTGTTATGCCATTTTAAAGGTTCCTAATTTTGATTTAGAGTTCTTATATAATAGGTTTGCACCCACTCAACATTTTAATTGTCTCATTATACACTACATCATTCCCTCTTTTCACAAGTGTGTGAAACTGTGGGTTCAATGTTATGGTCTCACTTGTAGTAAAGTGAGAGCCTTTGCTCTGATTGGTCAGATGGCTCAGTCTGTTGTGACTGGTTGATTGCTTACAGTGGGTGTTGAAAACACAATGGCTATTTCTAAAAGCCCTTGTAAAACATTGTGATACACTTATGATGAGTAGGGATACACTAAAGTTTGACATTTTTAGTTTTAGTATATATAAAAAAAAAAAACAGCTGTGCTGAAAAAAGGCTATGCTGTGGCATTTAGCATACTGGTTCCAGCCATTGTCACTGCACGTTCTAAATAAGCTTTCCCACCAGACATGGAAGGTGCTGTGCGTTGAAACCAATTTAAATCTATGACTTTCATTGTGATCATTTTATTGGCTTGTGTTTTTAAAATC
The DNA here is from genome assembly GCA_903798205.1 of Danio tinwini. Classification (NCBI taxonomy): domain Eukaryota; kingdom Metazoa; phylum Chordata; class Actinopteri; order Cypriniformes; family Danionidae; genus Danio; species Danio tinwini. The sequence continues at coordinate 4,067,167 of CAIGQZ010010775.1, forward strand.
AGTCTAATTTAAGCTACTTTCAAATTAAAAGTATCTCATAAGAGAGAAGAGTTCCATTTAAAAAGTCTTATACAATTATGCTATATTATTTCATAAAACAATAACAATTTCTAAGCATTTTTGGTTTTGGTTTACAGTCAAGTGCATACAGAATTTTTGGTTTTGGTCCAGAATTTTCATTTCGGTGCATCCCTATTAATATTAGATTTTAGCATATTAATTTGATCCAGATTTCGGTTATTTTGGAAGTGCATGCACAAGTATATTCACTTTTGCACTGCAAACAGCAGCATCTTCTTGACATGTCAGCAACTCAAACCAAAGTCTGCCGAACCAGCTATAACTACAACGTTTGAGGGCCAAAGTAAACATTGTCTGCAGTCAGTCAATGAAACCCATAGATTGGTTTTTGCTAATTTGTTACAAACCTACTGTATATGAGGGTTTGTGCTTAAATGAAGCATTTTAGAAATTCTTCTTTTTTTATGAAACAGTAATTTATCATCCATTATGATCTTTGAAACTTTCCAGACTTTTAAGTCACAAACCGCTCACTTCAAGAAAAGAAAAAGCATAATGGGGCACTTTAACATTGCATTTCTCATTCTTCTCACAATGCAATCCATGCAAACTGGTTTCAGATCAAAAGCAATGCTAGTGTAGATGCATGCATGCACATTTGTAGACAGCAGAGGGCCTTGGAGATCCAACCACTACCTGAAGAACCTGCTGGGCTGCAGTCTGGCCTACCTGAGGCTCAGTCTGCAACTGCACTGCAGTCACTGTGCCCTGGCCAGAGATAAGGGACCATTACCATACTACATACTTGACTATCACAATTTACAATACTGCAATACTGATAAAATTGGTTTTTAGAATCTTGTTCAAAAACAGATTTATAAGGGAACACAAGAATACACCGTTTCTCTAACAAGAGAAAAAGTTGGCATTGTTTGGCAAAAAGAAAAGAAATAAATAGCTATTATTAGTACGCAAACCAGAAAAAAATAGACAATATTGTGTCTAAAATTCAATATGATCCTGTTTGTTAAACTGTTGTAAAAAGAATTCAACATGCTCATGCACTAATATTTGGTATTTTGATATTATAAAACGACACTCTTGCTTGTATGATCTTCCTTAGTTATTTAATATCTTAATTTTTTTGCTTTTATAATGTTTGGATTCTCAAAATTAGTTTTTTTTTTTGACGTTTTTTAGAATCTTGTTCAAAAACAAATTTTATTAAACTTATTTTATAAGGGAACAAAAGAATACACCATTACTCTAACATTACTCTAAAAGTTGGCATTGTTTGGGGAAAAAAGAAAACAAATAGCCATTTTAGTAGTCTTTTTAATGCCAAACTAGAAAAAAGACAATATTGTGTCTAAAAATGAAAGTCATTCAATATGATCCTGTCTGTTGAACTGCTGTGAAAAGAATTCATCATGCTCATGCACTAATATTTGGTATTTTTATTTTATAAAACAACACTCTTGCTGTTTTGATACTACTTAATTATTTCACATCTTCTACATTTTATTATTTTGCTTTTATAACTTTTGGATTCTTAAGATGAGTTTTTTTTCTGAAGTTTTTTAGAATCTTGTTCAAAAACAGATTTATAAAGGAATACAATACACCATTGCTCTAACATGAGCAAAAGTTGGCATTGTTTGGCGAAAAAAAGCTATTTTAGTACTATTTTTGATGGCAAACCAGTAGAAACAGACAATATAGTGCCTAAAATTCTATGATCCTGTCTGTTGAACTGCTGTGAAAAGAATTCATCATGCTCATGCACTAATATTTGGTATTTTGATATTATAAAACAACACTCTTGCTTC
>CAIGQZ010010775.1:4078609-4100208 GCA_903798205.1 Danio tinwini
CACACACACACACACACACACACACACACACACACACACACACACACACACACACACACACACACACACACACACACACACACACACACACACACACACACACACACACACAATTAAATATTTTTGCATGCATTTATTTGAATGCAATTCAGTTCAATTTAAAACTTTTCCTTCAAATCAATAAGAGTAGACAGACTTCAAGAAGATTGTTTTTTAATATTATTCTTGGCAGTCACATTTAATGGTACAGCATTTTACACTTTGACTTCAGAAAGTCCATCTGAAACTCGAGGACCCTTCTTTCAACATGCAAACCCATCAATGAAATGTGTGGTCCCCTGTCAACTATAACCCCTGAGGTATCTATTTATTATCTGTGCAAAAAATAAAATAAAATAAAATAAAGAAAATGCACTTAAATCAGCTTACTGACTACACATTAGCTTATTTATGAATCGCCAGTCAATACAGTCCAAAAATATACACTTTCATATTTGATTAGGCTGATATTTAGAGATGTGTAACACTATCGACATCCTGATGAAGGATGAGTTGCTCTTCTGAACACATTAAATGTCATCGTTAACATTTTGTCGTTATTGAATATACAACTATTGGTAATGACGTTTCAAACTGAGCCAGAACTGCTGTTATGGTTAATTCATTTACTTATTCTCCAATGTAAGGTGCGACATATTATTAAGATGATTGAAAACCACGCAATGTGCCATTTCTCCAATCTTTTCTTGCATCATGAGACTATGTACCAAAAAGAAAACCACTTCAGTAATACTGAAATAAAAGAACTATTTGTGCATAAAAGATATGCCAAGTGCATAGTATGTCCAAGCAAACAGAAGACAAAGTGAGAACAAATTTATGGAATGATTAAAATTTAGCTAAATTATTTTTTTCAAAAACACAAACTGTTACGCATGTCTAGAATTAATTATCAATGGTGAAGCGTCCAGAGAATGCTAAATATTACCTTTAAAGATTAAACATTCATCTGGATTTGCTCTGAGAAGGCTATTTTTTCTGAAGATACTACTATTTGTACAGTTGATATCAATAAGCAGACATCAATCCGGTTTCCTAATATGCAAAATAAAGAAAAGAAGATCCTTTGGTGAAGTTTAAATACCTGATTCATGAAACAATAAGCACTTGAATCAATTTTAACCACTCACTTTTTTCTTCTTCTAAATAATACTCCAATTAGGATGGCTTTCAAAACACAACTTACTGTAGTTAAAGGGATAGTTCACCCAAAAATGAGCATTTACTCACCATTAAGCGATTTCATATGTTTATGGGATTCATTTTTTTCTATTGAAAACAAAAGAAGATATTTTGAAGAATGTTGGAAACCGGTAACCATTGATATCCACAGTAGGATGAACAAATACTATGGGAGTCAGTGTCCTTTGGTTAGCATCCTTCTTGAAAATATCTACATGAAAGAATCTTAATGGGATTTGTTTTTTCTGTTGAACACAAAAGAAGATATTTTGAAGAATGATGAAAACCGGTAACCATTGACATTCATAGTAGGAAAAACAAATACTATGGAAGTCAGTGTCTTCCAGTTTCCATCCTTCGTGAAAATGTCTATATAAAAGTATCTTTATAGGATTTGTTTTTTCTGTTGAACACAAAAGAAGATATTTTGAAGAATGATGAAAACTGGTAACCATTGACATCCATAGTAGGACAAACATATACTATGGAAGTCAATGTCTTCTGGTTTCTATCCTTGAAAATATCTATAGGAAAAAATCTTTATGAGATTTTTTTTTTCTTCTGTTTAACACAAAATAAGATATTTTGAAGAATGATGAAACCGGTAACCATTTACATCCATAGTAGGAAAAAAAATACTATGGAAGTCAGTGTCTTCCAGTTTCCATCCTTCTTGAAAATATCTTTATAAAAGAATCTTTATGGGATTTGTTTTTTCTGTTGAACACAAAAGAAGATATTTAGAAAAATGATGGAAACCGGTAACCATTGACATCCATAGTAGGAAAAACGAATACTGTGGAAGTCAGTGTCTTCCAGTTTCCATCCTCCTTGAAAATATCTATATGAAAGAAACTCAACAACAAGTGGAGGATGTTTGGAACAAGTGGAGCATGAGTAAACGATGACAGACTTTTCTTTTTTGGATGAACTACACCTTTAAGGCAATACTTTTCAGCCATCTCATTTAATTTTACGTGTCAGCTCAAAAATGTGAAATACATGGCAACAAAATCAGTTTGTGCATCTCAAATACAAATATATAGTGTGAAATAATATAAAAAGACTCTTTCAGCAGTGGATCAGCAACCTGTTCTGGAATTATGCGTTTCGTTCCTGTCCTTGTAGTCAAATCTTGCCTGAATTGCTAGAAAATTGTCTCCAGCAGGGCTGGGCAGAACAGTGCGTGTCAAAACCTGGTATATGTGTAACTGTAAATACACACACACACACAAACATAATGGGAAGGGTAGGCATTGTGGTTTCTCTCATTTGATACAGTCTTTTGATGATCCATGTGTCACTCCAGAAGGTCCTGCGGATATAGCAAATATAATAACAGCATTAAAGATAAGGTCATATGCGTCTTGGGTCATAGGTCTTATTTGGTTTTTGTAATGTACTGTCTGCAAAGTTGTTTATCAAAAAAAAAAGTACATAATGAGTAACAATGTCTCAAAATAAAGAGTTGACTCTGAATTGAACTAATAATTCATTATATTTTTGAATCGTTTAATTAACAAATTTGCATAATTCCACCTGAATTAGACATTTAGGCAAACGCTTGGCTAGCTGACCAATCAGAGCAGAGTTGGCTTGTGGAACAAACCTCGAGCCACAAAATGATTCAAATGAACCATGTTCAAAATCACTGCAAAAATGACTCAAATATTGAATCAATATTCTGAGAAACATTTGGTTTCAGACCAGACAAACCCATTTATCAGAAACAAAATATGTACAGAAAGACCAATCAAAACAGACTTAACCAGCTGACCAATCAGAGAAGAGATGGCTTACTGAACAGAGCTCAAGCCACAAAATGATTCAAATGAATCACATTTAAAATCATTGCAAAAATGACTCAAATATTTAATAAATATTAAAACCAATACAGAATAATTGAAACTGCAATTCACCGACTGGCCTTTGGGGGCTGCTCCAGGAAGTGCAGATGTTCACTGACTAAATTGAGAGGCTTCTGGCTGCAGACTCGGTGCAGTGCAATCTGAGCTGCATCCAATGCTTTTTAATGCACTCACCTAACCCCACCCCTAACCCTCACAGTGACATCACTAGCTCTATTGAATGCGTTGTGTCTGACATTGCATCTCTGCTTACATCATGACTAAACAATAGACTTACTATTACTATAAGTCTATTAGTAAATAGACTTACTATTGACTAAATTGGCCAATTTTACAGCTGATAAAAAACATGTTTACGGTTTGATACAAAAGATGATTTTGGTGCATATAGCTAATATTACCCTTTATGACAACTGTGAGGGGGATGAATTTTTTATAACTCATCCATTTTGTTAATAATAAGTTATATTAAGTCTGCATAATTAAGGGCGTGGTCACTTGAGTGACAGCTAGGTCTCGCTGGTCACCGTCATGTTACCTCAGCTTATTCCGGCTGATTAGCTGCTGAACTCAGCATATACAACGTATTTTTGTTTTGTTTTATGCGGCTTTACACAGTCAATTGCCTCTTGGAAATAATTTCCCACAATTATCAGATGATATGGCATGCTGTGTGCACTTAATTGTGCTCACAAACCATTCAAGTGACTTCTATTTTCCAGGTGAGTGAAACTATATACTTATATACCATCTCTATAAATGTATTTGATTTATTAAAGATAATTTTACATTTATAATTTTTTTTAAAGCACTCCAGAATCTGAAAGATTGATTAACTGTAGGCTCTAGAACAGGGATGGGCAAACTCGGTCCTGGATTTGCTCCAACACTAATCAAACACACCTGAACATGCTAATCAGTGTCTTTAAGATCAGTAGAAATCTATAAGCAGGTGTGTTTGATTAGAGTTGGAGCTAAACTGTGCCCTCCAGCACCGAGTTTGCCCATCCCTGTTCTAGAACAGTCATCTGAAATGTTGTCATACAGTGTTATGCCAGGATTTCATAATAAGCCCTGCATTTACTAAAACAGATAGTATAGTATATATAAAGTATATATAAGTATATATAGAACACAACCAAGCACATGTGGTCAGAACACAAATGAGTCGCAGGTAATAAAGTATTAAGCGTTTCTCCCAAACAAAAGCCTGTCTAAGCAAAATGCTAGCAGGCATCTGTAGCTCCACTCACGCTCCACCTCTTTGCCCGTGTTTGGTATCCCCCGGTCGGCGCGATGACGCGTGAACAAAATGGCGACGGTTGGCCACGCCTACTTGCAGCATCATTTGCTCTCTGCAAAAACCTATGGGTGACGTCACGGATACTGCATCCATATCTTTTACAGTCTATGATAATAACTCTAACTGTTAAAAGCTATTAGTTACTAGTTGATTAAAGTTATTAGTAGCTAATAAAGTTATGGTAACTAATAACTAGGCCCACACGAAATCTGCGCGTGCAGAATTCCGCAGATTTTCTGCAGATTTTCCGCAGATTTTTAGCCCATCATTAATTCTGTTAATTTACTTGAGTAAATGTGTGTAAATCTACAGTGGGGGAAATAAGTATTTAATCACGCTGTGATTTTTCAAAATCTCCTACTTAGAAATCATGGAGGGGTCTGGAATTTTCAGCATAATTGCAATTCAACTGTGAGAGACAAAATCTAAAAAATAAAAACAATCAGAAAATCACATTATATAATTTTTTAACAATTTATTTGTAAATTACTGTATCAAATAAGTATTTAATCACTTGAGTCAAGCATTTTAAATATTTAGTACAGAAGCCTTTGTTAACAATTACAGAGGTCAAAGGGTTCCTGTAGTTCTTCACCAGGTTTGCACACACTGAAGGAGGGATTTTGCCCACTGATCTTCTCTAGATCTGTCAGGTTTCAGGGCTGTCGCTGAGCAACATGAAGTTTCAGCTCCCGCCAAAGATTTTCTATTGGATTTAGATCTGGAGACTGGCTAGACCACTCCAAAACCTTGTTATGCTTCTTACGAAGCCACTCCTTGGTTTTCCTGGCTGTGTGCTTTAGGTCATTGTCATGTTGGAAGACCCAGCCACGACCCATCTTTAATGCTCTTACTGAGGGAAGAAGGTTTTTGCCCAATATCTCACAATACATGGCCACGTTCATCCTCTCCCTAATACAGTGCAGTCATTCTGTCCCCTGTGCAGAAAAACACCCCAGAGCATGATGCTTCCAGCCCCATGCTACACTGTAGGTATGGTATTATTGGGATGATACACATCATTCTTCTTCCTCCAAATTCGGTGAATAGAGTTAAGACCAAAAAAAGTTTTACTTTGGCCTCATCTGACCACAGGACTTTCTCCCATGAATACTCTGGACCATCCAGATGGTCCCTGGCAAACTTCAGATGGGTCTTGACATGGGCTAACTTAAGCAGGGGAACCTTCCGTGCGATGCATAGTTTTAAAACATATGAGACTGATAGTACCCTTGAAAACGGTGGTACTAGCTCTCTTCACAGCATTGATCAGTTCCTCCCGCATAATTATGGACTTATTCTAGACCATTCTTTAGGAGAGATCTTCTGTGGGGCCCCAGACTGAATGACAGTCATCATTAGCCTCTTCCATTTTCTGACAATTGCTCCAACAGTTGCTCTTTCTTGGCAATTGCCCCGTAGCAGTTTCAGCTTTATGAAAGTCTACAATTTCATCTCTTGTGTCTTTTGACAGCTCTTTGGTTTTGGCCATGTTGCTACTTTTGACTGATTGTGGGGTGCACAGGTGTCTTTATGACAGCTAGTGACCTCAAACAAGTGCTACTAAATTAGAATCATGAGCAGAGTGTAGCTGGACTATTTTAAAGCAAAATAACAGGACTTTGAGGGTCAGAAATTTGGCTGAAAAGCAAGTGATCAAATACTTATTTGACACAGTAATTTACAAATAAATTGTTAAAAAGTCATACAATGTGATTTCTGCATTTTTATTTTTAGATTCTGTCTCTCACAGTAGAATTGCACCTATACTGAAAATTAGGAGAAAATTAAAAGTAGAAGATCTTGAAAAATCACAGTGTAATCAAATACTTATTTCCCTCACTGTATATTTATTCAGTTTTTAAATTACAGTAATATTATTGACTAATATAAAAATGTTCATCTGATTTATGTACAATGCAGTTTGACAGTAATATTTTCTGTCTTTTAGTAGATATCTTATATGAGAGACTTGCTTTGTTTACCAAATAAAGTGGATCTAATTGGATTTGCATTTTAAACATTAAATGAATATTAAAAAGACATTATTTTTTATTTCACATATTAAGGTTTTGGTTATGATACTCCCAAAATAATTCAGCAGAAATCCGCAAATTTTTACCAAAATTCTCAGCAGAAATAGCAAAAAAACGTATGCAGATTCTGTCTGGCCCTACTAATAAGCTTAACTTTTGCGAATTTGATTGTAATGCAATAATGTGCACCTTTTGTAAAGCTGCTTTAAAACAACAATTGTAAAAATCTCTATACAAATAAACTTGAATTGAACTGAAATGAAGAGACACTGCTGAAATTAGACTAGATTACAGTATGTACCTCATCTGAATCATCATGCATTTTGCCATCCTCCAGTATGTCCAGGTCATCCAAACCGTCGATACTGTTTGCTTCTGCATGCTCCTGTAATACTGAGAATCTGTGCACCAGGAATCTACCAAAGACATCAAAAAGGGGCGATGACATAGATGTTATGCATATATGAATAAATGTAATAATAAATGAAGACACTGCTTATATATGTTGCACAGTAAAACAATCATTTAATATGAACATTACAGCTTTTTGAATTTAATTAAAGGGTAATACTTTAGGTCACAATTCATGCTTTTAACTACTGGTTTATTACCTGCATATTATTAAGTTATTAATTGTTCATTAGTAGTTACATAGTATGACCTTATTCTGCATCCCTAAACCTAAACCCAACATCTGCCTTACTATTAATAAGCAGCTAGTTAGTAGTTTATTAAGCTAGTAGTGTTAGTTAATGGTTTGTTAATACTGTGAAGTGTGACCCAAACTAAAGTGTTACAGATTCAATCAAAATTAAAAAGAAAATCCTGCACGGCGGCATGTGATGTTTAAGATTAGATGTTTAGTTTGCAAACAAACCTTCCTCCACAGACGTATTTCTTGATGAAAATAACTCCAGCAACGGCACTGATCAACAGAACAATGATGACCACAGCGATTATCGGAGCTGAATTGAATGAATGTTCCTCTGTCTGAAAAATGCATAATGGGAAAGATCATTTTAGTGGCTTTTTTAATCAAACAGGAATAATAAAATGCACAGATGTGTGGTTATTTAATTTAGCAAGCATGCATTAAAGGACAAACAGTGTTCTTTAAAAACTTTCAAATCATTAAAGGTTCTATAAAAATATGACTTAAGCATCAAGTTAGCATTTCAGAATGATTTCTGAAGAATCATGTAACACCGAAGACTCGAGTAATGATGCTAATATGTACATTCTGTTATTAAAATAAAAACCTACCAGTTGCTTTGTCCTCAGCAGATTACTGACACATTTCTTACTCAGGTCGATCTCTTTCCGTTCTGGAGTGATTCCTCCCTCACAGTGGTCACCAGGAATTTTCCGGTAACTGTAAATAACAGGTAACAGAGTGTTGAGTCTACATTTCATTGCACCTATTTACTATATATAACTGCAGGTTAACTATATTTATATACACTAACCGGACACTTTATTAGGTACACCTATCCAACTGCTCGTTGCAAATTTCTAATCAGCCAATCACATAGCAGCAACTTAATGCATTTAGACATGTAGACATGGTCAAGACAATCTGCTGCAGTTCAAACAGAGCATCAGAATCAAGAAGAAAGGTGATTTAAGTAACTTTAAATGTGGCATTGTTGTTGGTGCCAGACTGGCAGGTCTGAGTATTTCAGAAACTGCTGATCTACTGGGGTTTTCATGCACAACCATCTCTAGGGTTTACAGAGAATGGTCTGAAAAGAGAAAATATCCAGTGAGCGGCAGTTGTGGGCGCAAATGCCTTGTTGATGCCAGAGGTCAGAGAAGAATGGTCAGACTGGTTCGAGCTGATAGAAAGGCAACAGTAACTCAAATAACCACTCATTACAACCGAGGTATGCAGAAGAGCATCTCTGAATGCACAACTTCATGAACCTTGAGGCAGATGGGCTACAGCAGCAGAAGACCACACCGGGTGCCACTCCTGTCAGCTAAGAATAGGAAACTGAGGCTACAATTCACACAATTGTCTCACCAAAACTGGACAATAGAAGATTGGAAAAATGTTGCCAGGTCTGATGGGTCTCCATTTCTGCTGCGGCATTCGGCTGGTTGGGTCAGAATATGGCATTAACAACATGAAAAAAATATATCCATCCTGCCTTGTATCAACGGTTTAGGCTGCTGGTGGTGGTGTAATGGTGTGGAGAATATTTTCTTGGCACACTTTGGGCCCATTTGTACCAATTGAGCATCGTGTCAACGCCACAGCCTACTTGAGTATTGTTGCTGACTATGTCCATACCATTGTTGCTAACTATGTCCATACCATTATGACCACAGTGTACCCATCTTCTGATGGCCACTTCCAGCAGGATAACGTGTGATGTTATAAAGCGTAAATCATCTCAGACAGGTTTCTTGAACATGACAATGAGTTCACTGTACTCAAATGGCCCCCACAGTCACCAGATCTCAATCCAATAGAGCACCTTTGGGATGTGATGAAACAGGAGATTCGCATTATGCATGTGCAGCCGACGAATCTGCAGCAACTGCGTGATACTATCATGTCAATATGGACCAAAATCTCTGAGGAATATTTCCAGTACCTTGTTGAATTTATGCCACAAAGTATTAAGGCAGTTCTGAAGGCAAAATTTGGGTCCAACCCGGAAGTAAAGTGTACCTAATAAAGTGGCCGGTGAGCGAACTGAACTATTAAAAACTATTAGTTTATAGTTAATTAGTTAAAGTTATTAGTAGCTAATACATTTATGGTAACTAATAACCTTAACTTTTCTGATTTTGATTGTAATACAATAACGTTTAGCTTTTGTAAAGCTGCTTTGAAACAATAATTTTGTGAAAAGCGCTATACAAATAAACTTGAATTAAATTGATCCATTTAAATAATTTGGTGACAACGAGCATGCCTTGATGTTAAACATCTTTGCAAATTAGTTCAGTCATTCAAACTTTAGCCAAGACTGCAATGTGTAAAACCAAAAAGCTTACACCGGCTGAACTTTTCAATTAAACTCAGTGGAGCAGAAATAGAGAGTGATTTGTTACCCTCTGGTTTGAAGCTGCTCTCTGCGTCCATGCAGACAGAACTCCAGTGAATGGCCAATAAGGTCAGGCTGCTCCACACACACTGAGCTGTTTTTCTCATGGTAGAACCCAAAATCACTGTAGAAATAGAACAGGATGCACAGGCTGAATAAAGGCTGAGTGATATGTCTTAAAAAGAATATCAGTGTTTTTTGGTTGAATCTCAATATTTTCTTTTTTTTTGTATTTGGATAAAAAATAATCTGTATTTGCTTTCCTTTTTGTATGGTGTGCTGCACATAATGTGTAATAAAGCACTAAAATAACATTACATTCTAACACCTAGCCGGGTTTACATCCTAAAGGGAAGCAAATCTTTTCAACGTTTGCAAAAAAATAAAAGGAAAGAAAAAACCCAAATGTGCTAGAGTGGCTGACTGCAGTATTGGTAACCTAGTAACCAACAGTAAACAAGGCAAGTATAATGAAGACAGCTGATTGGTATATTTTCCCCATGTAATCTCGTGATTGTGAAGCGCTCTGGGTGTATGGCCACGCACGATAAACGCGCTTTATAAATACACATTACATTATATTACATTACAAATCCCCTCTAAAACCAGGCTGGTCAACCAGCTTAGGTTGGTTGAAGCTGTCCACAGATAAAAAAAAATGCAAATGCAAAACTGTGATTAGTCAGGCTTAATTGTTTAACAGCACTATTATAAAGTAGTCAATTTGATCGAAAAGGTTTTTATAAATTGTCCCAAAACAAGAATGGGTGTTGCTAAATAGTTTCAGGACAACTTTGATCAAATGTTTTGATCCACTTTAAATTTTGACTGTATATCGATATAAACACTATCCCAGTTTACAAGTACCTTCCAAAAACATTCTCTGTTGATTAGTCAAGAAGGTTTAATTAACACAAATAGAGCACTCCCTCTTAGTTAGCAGAATGCTCCAGGAATGTTTTTCTTTTAGGTTCTCTTTAAGATGTTACAACAACATCTAAACGTTCCAGAATATTTGCTTTTGGTTACTTAAAAAAAAGAAAGAAACTACAGAGATCATTGCCAAAATGTTCTTTGGATCTCAAAAAATAACTAAATGGAAACCATATGCGAAAAATCTGTGTTTGTTTGCCTCATATCATATATTCATGCATTCATTTTCCTTCGGTTTAGTTCCTTTAATTATCAGGGGTTTGCCCACAGCGGAATGAACCGCCAACTTATCCAGCATATGTTTTACACAGCAGATGCCCTTCCAGCTGCATACATCCGTACACTCTCATTCACACACATACACTATAGACAATTTAGTTTATTCAATTGACCCTTCGCTAAGCCACAACCGAAAACCGCCACACACCAATCATGGCTTAGCAACCGTAGCTACGCGCAATAGGTCTGTGAAGCTTTCGAGTAAGGGAAACAAGCCAAAGTGTGGTGTATATGGATTGTGCAAATCTGATACCCGGTATCCTAAAAGTTTGGATGGGGTGGTGGAATTTTTTCCCTTTCTAAAACCTTAAACCCAAGGAAAGAAATGCCAATGTGGATCAAGCTGTGTGTTATTAAATTATTTGCCAAATTCCTAATTTGTCGACTTTAACTGCAGTTTGGCACTTTCACTTTCATTCAGGAATATTTCATGCATGCCCCCCCCCCCCCACACCCCATGATTTGACAAAAACTTGTTCAGTCAAGCTACCAAACCACAGCCAATGAAATTTTGAGGGAGGAGTTGTCAGAAAAAGCTGAACACTATTGGCTGCTTGTGTGCTGATTACATCACTGACAGCGTTTCAAGCTTTCAAGGGAGCATTTAAAAACATCATCAGTCAGCTGATGCATCAGCAGATCAATCACTCATCTGCAATGTTCAAGTGTATAGATACACAGCGTTTTTAATTTTTGTAATTTTATAACTCTTTGAAATAAAACGAACATATCTATAACACCCTGACGGTTACTAAATATCTGTGTATTTCTTTCTAACATTGTTATTTTTTTATGACAAAACTGTAAAGAACTGAGCATGTCTACCTTTAATTACCATATTGGTCAAAACGACTGCATGCATATCTGCTTCTTTTCGCTGTGACTTTATATATGCATGTATTTTTTATCTAGCAACTTCCTGCTAAAATAAACAAAATTTTCTGATAGCAAAAACATAAATTTACTTCAGATATATCTTTCAAAACAGCATATTCTGTACCACGAAATATCTCCTGTTTGAAAGTGAAAATGAAAGCGAGGCTCAGACCTTTGCATGTTCTAGTATCTTAACTACACATTTATAGGCTGTATTACCAAAAAAGATAATATTTTTAGAGTAATGCTGTCATAAAATATGATGACAGACATTCAAAGCTTAATTTTAATATCGCAATAGAAGTTTTGAATGTAAATATGATGTGAGAAAGGTCAGAATGACCATTATGGTAATTCTAATAGTTACAGAATTCTAGTTCCACTGTTAATATAGTCTACTCTGGTGTCCATGTGAACACAGAATGAAGCGAGTGCATCGATGCCCATTCTGGCCAATCACAGACGTTTCTGTTCAGCTCCTGAACACACGGCCATTCAGCTCATGTTGATATGCTCTCACATTGGCTGCAGATCGTCACTACATCTGACCACACGTGGGGTCGAGTCGGCCGACTGCTTTGGAATATTTAGCATGCTAGATATTGGATTTCCGTCTGCGAGGTGTTGGCGATGCTTCAGCGAGCCTCTTTGACGCGTTGTTCAGTAGTTCACACATAAAGACTGCCGAGCACCGTGCACCCACAGATTTTTTCCCGATCACAGCCCGATCTGTCGCCGAGCTTGTTAACTTCCAAATCGGGCCTCAAATCAGGCTTAAAATCCTGTAGTGTGAACTAGGCATTAGATGCACTCAGTAGGTAGCGTCAGAAAGCCACGTGTATAGACTATCCTGTCACAAAATGCAGCAAAAATGCTACATGGCGGTAATAGTTTGATTACGGGGTTTACATGTTTACACTCGAAAAGCAGCATTTACAGCGGATCCTTCAGTCTATAATATTGTACTATAATTTTGCAGTGATATTAACATACTGTAAACTTAGTAACTAAATCTTTTTGACTAAGGTCTGTCTTTAAAAACTGTTATTTTTAAAGTCTTTCTCATGAACTACTGCCGCACACTCAGAGACGTCACGATGTACTGGCAGGTACAGACATCCAGTCTCCACGCTCCACACAAGTATCTAATCGGGAAAACTAATTTGCTCAACGCAAAAACAACCAATTTTCACTTTTTAGTGGAATATATGTGTCCTAATAGTGTTTATAGCAGCGTGGGACACATATATAGACTGTCAGCAGCTCATAAAATTTCGTTTCTACTCAATTTAGGGTGCTTTCACACCTGTGAATCGATTCATTTGTTCTGAAACAGGGATTTAAATTGTTACATTGTTGCTCTTTGTTCTTGGTGCTTTTCGCTTTCACATGGCAAAGTTTCTAAACGAACCAAAATAGCTAAAACAAGTCACATGTGAGTAAACTGTCCTTAAATTGGTCAGAGTTTCACAGTTTATTTTGAAGAGTCCCGCTAAGCAGTCGGGGGTGGTTTGGTGGTGTTTGACAGGGTGCGCGCGACATGTCTGAAGAGCGAGGAGGGGTGATGAAAAGGGTGCGCGACGTATTCCGGGAGACAGAGACTTGGGATGTCTGGAATGACCTCCCGCCCTCCTCATATTTCTCTCTTCATATAGCCGTATGCGTATTACATACATATATATATATATATATATAGCCGGGCTCGGATCGTATCGCTTTCTCACTACAATCGATCCGCTCCAGGGTTCGTTTCAATCGAGCCAAGACCATCTCATTCAGGCGGTCTCGGAGCAATTGCTTTGGCGCGGATCTGAGCGCGATAGCCCTGTTCACATATGCTAAACGAACCTCGCTAACTGGGCAAACGCGCCAGGTTCCGGAACAAAAGTCTAGGTGTGAAAGCACCCTTAAATAAGCAGGTTAAACTTAAGGAGGTTAAAAAAGCTATCAAATAATGGTTGTTTGATGAGGATAATTAGTTTGCATAGTGGATGTTTTTTTAATGTTATTTGATTGTGAATAGGGTTGCGGCTGGAGGGGCATGCGCTACGTGAAACGTGTGCTGGATGAGTTGGCGGTTCATTCTGCTGTGGTGACCCCTGTGGCGACCCCCTGATTAATAGAGTGACTAAACCGAAAAGAAAAATGAATGAAGGAAGGAATAAATGTATTTGTGAATTATTTTGTTCCTGTTTTAAAATGTGAAGGTACTGTTTGTTTTATGCATCATCTGTATTTTGTTTTATTTAACAGCAAGGACCACAATGGAAACAAGCCCAGGGCTTTATTGTGTTTTTATTCTCAACAGTTTTTAATTTCAAAATGTATGGGATACTTGTATTTTTGTACAGCTTGTCTAAAATCTGTCAAATAAAATTCAATTCAATTCAACAAGCAGCAGAAGTAATTATATTCCTGAGTGTATTTGATAAGGCGGTATGTGTTATTACCACTGGAAGTCAGTCAGGGTGCAGGGACATGTGGTGGGCTCTTTGGTGACCATATAATCCCGTCCATTCCAGCAGACCGAATCCCTTCGCAACCGTAAAAACCTTTCCTTGTATCCCAGCACGCATCCATCCGTGGGGCTGTTGATATTGCTTGAATGAGCAAGCCACTGGATGTAGTCATTCTCCTGGCCTGCAGGGGGAGCATTTGTCATTTTACAGTAATGTTTACACACGTTTTTTTTACTCTCTAATGAATGATAACAGACATTAAATTATGATATGTTTATAATTAGGAGGTTTTGCATGTTATATTATAAATATCAGTCCACTCACAGTCTCTAGAGAGCAGCTGCCTGAAGTCGACAGTGACAGAAATCCAGTACTGGTTCAGGATGGTGTCCCTGTAGCCCCACAGGCTGACATTCATGGATCGGGCACCAGGTTCTGATGCCAGGCCAGTGAAGTATATTGGATCATCAGTGAAGTTATGCACATGCCAACACTGGCCTTCGTCAGTGGAAAATCTAGTGAAACACGAATAATGTAATGCATCAGGAATGCATGGCAAAATGCCTTATAAATTCAAGGTAAGAAGGCCCAAAAACATTACATGAGGATCAGTGAATGTTGCTTCAGGTTTTGTTTTATGCTATTTTGTGCCGGAATGACCATTTTCACATATACTTTTATTGCATCTATGAAGAGGTCAGTAAGTGCTATACAGTACAAGCATCATGAATTGTTTCTCTGAGTAGCCAGTATGTTATATTTTACAAGTTATTTTTATACAGTGAAAGACACATATATTAGGACTTTTTGTGTTAGAAATTTGTATTATTGTTTAAATATTCCCAAGTGATGTTCACTGAGCAAGCACATTTTCACACTATTTCCTCTAATATATTTATTTTCTTTTGGAGAAAGCTTTATTAATTTTAGTTTGGCTGGAATAAAATCAGTTTTTAAGGTCAATATTATTAGTCCCCTTAAGAATAATAATTTAATGACAGTAATAATAATTCCTTACATTCATATATAGCGTTTTTCTGGACACTCAAAGCGCTTTACACATTTTTGGGGGAAATCTCCTCATCCACCACCAGTGTGCAACATCTACCTGGACCGCACACCACACACCAGCTAATTGGTGGGGAGAAAACAGAGTGATGAAGCCAATTATGATATGGGGATGACCATGATGACCAGTGGGCAGGTTTTGCCAGGATGCTGGGGTTAAACATTTACTGAAGGACATTTGACATTTTTTTGATGCTCACTGAACAGTATAGTGTCCCCATCAATATACTGGGGTTAGGACCACAGGTTGAGCACCCCCTGCTGGTCTTACTAACACCACATCCAGCAGCAACCTAGCTTTCCCATGTGTGCGCCCATCCAGGTACTGACCGGGCACAGCCCTGCTTAGCTTCAGTGGGCGACCATGTGAGAGTTGCAGCGAGCTAGCTGCCAGATATTTTTTTCCTGATCATTTTTTGTCCAATGACTAGGTAAAGTCTAGATCGGGTATGCGGCCGGCTGGAAGTACAATATGCACATCAAATAAGGCCGCGTTTTTTATGACACTGCATAACAATAATGAATATTTTTACAGTACTGTAACGGTTGGGTTAAGGGTTGGGGTGGGAGTAGGCATTAATAAAATACAATAAATGGTAAATTTAATAAATTATATAAATAATTCTCGTTAACTTCCGTCCGCAACCGTATCCGATCTAGCAACAACCCAATGACTTGTCTAATTAAGCAAACTTCCTTAGTTAACCCAATTAACCTAGTTAAGTCTTTAAATTGCACATGAATTGCAAGCCTAATACTGGTATTTTGCAAATAAACTAGAAATACATTATGTATCGCCATCATGGCAAAGACAAAATAAAGTAGTTATTAAAAGTACTATTTTTAAAAATTTGCTAAAAAAATCTGGTACTCTGAATATATTTTTTAAAGAACTGCAATTTTACAGAAGGGCTAATCAATTTTGACTTCCGCTATGCACATACCTGTCAACATTGGGAACATGGGATATGCCCACCATAATATGGGATTCCAATAAAATATGACCCTATTTAATGTATAATAGGGGCTCTTTAATGTTTATTGCCACCCTTCAGAGAAAGACTGAATATACGGGAGAAATATAGGAAAATACCTTTACGGAATGATAGCGGGATAGAACTGTAAAATACGGGAGAATCCCGGGAAAAACGGGAGGGTTGACAGGTATGGCTATGCATCACAATATCTGTAGCTATATTTTCTCTTTAGAGTCACACAAACGGTCAAGTTTATATCAAAACACACAAAATTCACATGAACACAATTGGTTATGCCTGTAATAATAATAACAATAATAATAATAAATAATAGATTTACATTAAATGAACAGGCCATGACTAGTTTTTAATTAGGTTTTATATTAGGGCTGCACAATATATTGTTTTAGCATCGATATCGCAATGTGTGAATCCACAATAGTCACATCGTAGGACGTGCAATGTGGAGTCAGGATTGTAGTTGACCAGGTACAACAGTTCAGAACACATGAGAATTTTGCAGTCATTTGAGTTGAACCATAATAAAGTGAAAGTTTATAATTTGCTTGTGCTTTTAAGGCCTTCGTAAACATTAAGCAAGTTTAAAGCATTTGGGCACAGGGAATTATTACGCTTGTAGCTTTAACAAAGATTAATCGCATTTAATTATTGACACACAATGAGGAATATACAGCTTTTTGCATTTACATTTGATCATTTTATATTTCTGTACTTGTATGCTGTTCGACTCCTTCATTTGCTCTACTTTATTTACTCTCTACTTGTAATATTTTATGCACTCCTCTACAAAATCATCCCAATCAATTTAAAATTAAGTTATATTGTGGGAAAAATTAAATAAAAATCAAACAAAATTTAAATATTAACAGCAAATAGCTATGTACATCTTTTCCAGTATCGTGCAGCCTTATTTTATATCATCTCAGGGTGCTTTCACACCTGTGAATCGATTCATTTGTTCTGAAACAGGGATTAAAATTGTTCCATTGTTGCTCTTTGTTCTTGGTGCGGTTCGCTTTCACACGGCAAAGTTTCTTAACAGATCAAAATAGCTAAAACAAGTCACATGTGAGTAAACTGTCCTCACATTGGTCAGAGTTTCACAGTTTATTTTGAAGAGTCCCGCTCAGCTGTTGGGGGTGGTTTGGTGGTGTTTGACAGGGTGCGCGAGACATGTCTGAAGAAGAGCGAGGAGAGATGCGGTGGGGAGGGTTGATGAGAAGGGTGAGCGACGCACGCGATTTCCGGGAGATTATCAATCGTTTACGGGTATCCGGGAGTCTCTGTGCATTTGCGGGAGACTCTCGGAACTTCCGGGAGACTTGGGATGTCTGGAATGACCTCCCGCCCTCCTCATAATTCTCTCTTCATATAGCCGTATGCCCATCACATATTCATAAAACACTGTGATATAGCCGGGCTCGGATCGTATCGCTTTCTTACTACAATTGATCCGCTCCAGAGTTCGTTTCAATCGAGCCGAGACCACCTCATTCAGACAGTCTCGGAATGATTGCTTTGGCGCGGATCCGAGCGTGATTGGCCTGTTCACATATGCCAAACGAACCGCGCTAACTGGGCAAACGCGCCAGGTTCTGGAACAAAAGTCTAGGTGTGAAAGCACCCTCAGTATCATTCCTGTCTCAGAGCATACAGTAATATACAGAAAGCTCTACTTGATCTGTGATATGGGGTGTTTTGGGTTGTGCTCCACCGCCACCAGCAGTCCTCCTGAATCCAGGATGGCGTAGTGATGGGGGCCTTTCAGCGCCTGGAACCACGTGTAGCCTCCGTCATCGGACACGTACACATCTGGAAAAAGCACAGAGACGGCTCCTCCAACACTGCCTGAACACACAGGCAGATGGAGACGAGTCAGAGAAATGCATCAGGACTGTGGGATTGTCTTTTAAAACACCTACTCTATACTATCTGTGATAAAAACAAGAGAATATCTCTAAAATATATTGATCGTTTATTACTATTTGTTTAATCGAGTTGTGATGTGGTGGGTGGATGATTTTGATTGGGATGTTAGTGGTAGTTTTGTGTGTGATGGTGAATGTGTGCATTAGTCACCGTGTGCCAGGACGAGTCCCACGGCGTTGGTCTCGGAGAGAGGCTGCATGGGCACATTCATTATCGTAGAGATGCTGTAGGAGGCGTGAATATGCAGACTACACTGCAGAACACACACACACACATACACAAATCATACGCATTCACATTATTCCTGTTGCTGAAGACACAAACAAACAGTAAAATCACACACATTATTTCTGCAGTTTAAGGCCCAATCCCAATTCTATTTTTGTACTCCTACCCCTTCTTCTTTCCCTTGCCCTTGGCCCTTACAACCGAGGATTAAGGGGAAGGGCTTCAAAACTTACCCCTAAGAATTGGGACAGCACTTCAGCACCTGCACACGTCATCATATGTCATCGCAAACTCTTGGTTCATATGAGATCTGACGATGGCGACTGCTGTACTTATTTCAGTTGTGTTATTTTTTGGTATTTATCTTCAGGAAATCACTGAAGGCAAATATTGCCAGATATTGATATGTTATCATAACGATTTAATGTGGCAATAAAATCGTAGCTGTACTGTGTATTTACACAGTGGCCATATTAATCCATGTAAACACACGAAAACAACATAAACATTATAGCAGACACTGTAAAAGGCTCATTCTCAGCCACTAGACTTTTCTGACAAGGTATTCTAGTGTCATCGAGTGTCAGAATGTTGTTGGACTGCTGTACAGGAGTTATGATTATGAATTATAGATCGCGAAATTTAGCATTTTTTTGTGTTTTTTTTAAGCATGACGGTAAAACACGAACGCAGTTATGAATGTATTAAAACATGTGTTTGTTTGTTGTAAAAATTCATAATAATGAGAAAAAATACTCATTTGTGGATCTCCTTACTTCCGGGTTCAGCAATACTGCCGTTGTGGCAGGTGTATTCTGGGAAATTCCTTACCCCTTGGTTTAAGTGTGCTCCTGAAAAATCTTCGTTCGAAGGGGTGTATACCCCTTGCCCTAGCCCTACGCCTTCAAGCTAAAGAGAATTGGGACACCACTACCCCTTGACGTGAACGCGCAAAATGAGGGGTAGGGGTAAGGGGAAGGGCTAAGGGGTAGAATTGGGATTGGGCCTTTGCTTGTTTTCTGGAACAAAAATAAGTAATTTAAAGATTAACTTCTAAGGGAGCATTATTACAAGTGTTTATATTGTATTTAGAAGTGTTTTAGCTCTGAGAAAGGTCTCAGAAATGTGAAACTATTTTAGCAACGATAATAAAGTCCAGCACTGTTGCATCCGAGTAATGTGTTATCGCTCTGTCCTTTCATGGATTAAATGTTTGCTAGTTTTGCTTTTCTTAATGTTTACACACATTAAACTGATAAGTTCAGTCTTTATCAGCACTTGACTAAGTCTGAGGGATTTTCTTTTTTTATTAACGCAACTTAAGAAAACCCAACAAGAACACACTACAACTGTAAAGGTGAAAAGTATAAATATAATCTAGATATTTATAATATATAAAATCTGAATTTAATCTAATATTGTTACTAGAAATAACCATTAACTCAGATAATTAACATATTAAAATGCATAATAATTGTTTTTTTTTTTATTTGTCGGCTTCACATCCATGATGCAAATCTCCCGTTCCATCACATCTCAAAGGTGCTCTATTAGATTGAGACCTAGTGACTGTGGAGGCCATTTGGGTACAGTGAACTTATTGTCATGTTCAAGAAACCAGTCTAAGATGATTCACACTTTATAACATCGCACGTTATCCTGCTGGAAGTAGCCATCAGAAGATGGGTACACTCTGGTCATAAAGGGATGGACATGGTCAGTAACAATACTAGTAGGCTGTGGCGTTGACACAATGCTCAATTGTTAGTAATTGGCCCAAAGTGTGCCAAGAAAACATCTCCCACACCATTAAACCACCAGCAGCCTAGACTGTTGTTACAAGGCAGGATGGATCCATGCTTTCATGTTGTTGACGACAAATTCTGGCCCTACCATCCGAATGCCGCAGCAGAAATCGAGACTCATCAGACCAGGCAAAGTTTTTCCAATCTTCTATTGTCCAGTTTTGGTGAGCCTGTGTGAATTGTAGCCTCAGTTTCCTGTTCTTAGCTGACAGGAGTGGCAGCCGGTGTGGTCTTCTGCTGCTGTAGCCCATCCGCCTCAAGGTTGGACGTGTTGGGCATTCAGAGATGCTCTTCTGCGTACCTTGATTGTAACGAGTGGTTAATTGAGTTACTGTTGTCTTTCTAACAGCTTGAACCAGTCTGACCATTCTCCTCTGAACTCTGGCATCAACAAGGCATTTGCGCCCACAGAACTGCCGCTCACTGGATATTTTCTCTTTTTCAGACCATTTCTCTGTAAACCCTAGAGATGGTTGTGTGTGAAAATCCCAGTAGATCAGCAGTTTCTGAAAAGACCAGCCCATCTGGCACCATGCCACGTTCAAAGTCACTTAAATCACCTTTCTTCCTCAATCTGATGCTCGGTTTGAACTGCAGCAGATCGTCTTGACCATGTCAACACGCTTAAATGCATTGAGCTGCTGCCATGTGATTGGCTGATTAGAAATTTGCGTTAATGAGCAGTTGGATAGGTGTACCTAATAAAGTGTTGTGTATATTTAAATATATATATTTATAATATGTATATACTGTATGTATGTATATATGATATATTATTAAATATTTCCAAAAAAATAACAACACAAAGCCACAAACATAAACACACAAAAAAACAAGCAAACAAAAAACTACTCAAACTAAGCTTATTTTTGTTACTTAAAATAAAATTTATATTATTTAAAAAAGCAAATAAAAAATAACTTTTAAATTAAGTAAATAACTAATGTTTTTCACAAAATGCTTTTTTTTCTTTAAATAAAATAATGTATTACCTGTTATATAATGAAACATATACTTATGTATTTATAAAGGAACGTAATTTACTAAAACAACAAAAATTGATTAAAAAAAAATGATATAAGTAACAACAAACCTACTTAATATTAATAAAACTAATGAAATAAATATTACAATAAAAGCTTGTACAAACTGCTAATAAAACCAACAACAGCAATCTTGATGATATCTCTGATAACTAAAAGCCACAGTACAGTGTGAGCATGTGAAAGTCTGTTGTATGGTGCTGCAAAAATGAGACGGATAAAACTAATAAAATGATCAATTTCTCTATATATTTTATACAGAGAGGTCACGTTTTGATTCACAAAATAACATAATGCAAATTCCCAAGAGTTCAACAAGTGTAAAACTTTGAAATGCAGCAACATTTGAAACTTGTCGCACAAACTCACATTTCAGGTATAAATGGAAGTCTATGGGGTGAAAAGTACAGTGTCACCATGGCTTAATAGTTCAGATGGTGTGTGTGTGTGTGTGTGTGTGTGTGTGTGTGTGTGTG
>CAIGQZ010010775.1:4114566-4124793 GCA_903798205.1 Danio tinwini
ATTATTATTATTATTATTATTATTATTATTATTATTATTATTATTATGGGGCGACGCAGTGGCACAGTAGGTAGTGCTGTCGCCTCACAGCAAGAACGTCGCTGGGTCGCAGGTTCGAACCTCAGCTGGGCTGGGTCAGTTGGCGTTTCTGTGTGGAGTTTGCCTGTTCTCCCTGCGTTCGTGTGGGTTTCCTCCGGGTGCTCCGGTTTCCCCCACAGTCCAAAAGACATGCGGTACAGGTGAATTGGGTAGGGTAAATTGTCCGTAGTTCCCAGAGATGGGCTGCGGCTGGAAGGGCATCCGCTGCGTAAAATCGTGCTGGATAAGTTGGCGGTTCATTCCGCTGTGGCAACCCCAGATTAATAAAGGGACTAAGCCGACAAGAAAATTAATGAATTATTATTATTATTATTATTATTAATGTTATTTCTAATTATTAGTATTATTATAGGTATTATCATTATTATTATTATTATTTTTATTATTATTAATTGTTATAAATAATAAATTTATGACAACGTAGGTCTGTGACGTCAGATTCAATTTAGAAAAATATTTTTAAAAATAATAAATTATAAATTATAGAATTATAATAATTATTATTATTATTAATTATATATTTAATTAATAATAATAACAATTATTATTATTATAACTATTTTGAATTCTTGTTATTATTATTACTTTAAAAAAAAATTGGGTGTTTAACAAGACTGTACATAGTAGTATGCAATACAACATAGAAAAAATTTCAGACTATCCTAGTTTTCTTTTTTTCCCACTATCCCCTCAAAATAAAACAAATTAAACTTATGAAACAAAAACAAACATATCCTCTGAGAAAAAAAAGAATATATATATATATATATTAATTTAAATCAATTTTAAACTACGGTCAATTTCGTTTATTCAATTCACCTAAAGCACATGTCTTTGGACTGTGGGGGAAACCGGAGCATCCGGAGAAAACCCATGCCAACATAGGGAGAACATGCAAACTCCACACAGAAATGCCAACTGGCCCAGTCGGGAGTCGAACCAGCGACCTTCCTGCTGTGATGTACAAGTGCTAAACAGCCACCGTGTCGCCAAAATAATAATAATTATTATTTTAATTATTATTATTGTAATTATTGATAATATTAATGCTAATAATGATAATTTATTATTAGCATTAGTATTATTATGTCAGATCAAATGTTAAAAATATTATAATAATACTACAAATAATAATTATTATTGTTATTATTATTATTATTATTATTATTATTATTATTAATTATTTATTTATTTAATTAATAATAACAACCATAATAATAACTATTATTATTAATGTTACACAATTTTCTTTTTGGTGTGTCCCTTTATTAATCTGGGGTCACCACAGCGGAATAAACCGCCAACTTATCCTGCATCCAGCAACTCATCACTGGGAAAACACCCATAACACTCATTTTAGCTTACCCAATTCGCCTATAACGCATGTCTTTGGACGGAACATGCAAACTCCACACAGAAATGCCAATTGACCCAGCCGAGGCTTGAACCAGCGACCTTCTTGCTGTGAAGCCATCATGCTACTCACTGCGCCATCGTGACGCCCTATTATTATTATTATGAATAATTATACTTTTTTTTTTTGAAAACGTACAACAGGTAATCTTTCAGTCTTAAATTACATTTATTTTTTATTAAATTAAATTGTAGTCTCTTATTTTATTAGAACATAAATAATCTTCAGTTTTAAAATGAATAATAAAATGAATAAATTAATAATACATAATAATAATAATTTAAAACATACATTTATGCCAAATTCCTGTTTTTAAAAAGCTAATTGACAAAATTTTGATTAATATTTCCACATACAAAATGCACTACTGGGAAAAAGGCTTGTTTACCAGAACAATACTCGTCACAAACCCAATAAACAGTTCCCAGAAAGGTGCTAATTTCAACACCTAAAAAGCAACAAAGTCCAAAGACGATATTCTTTGAAAAGTGTTTGCGCGGAGTTAACAGAAACCTCTCGGAGTGTTGTTGTTGGGTGAAGGCTGGCCTGAAGCAGTAATTATAGCTTCTGCATGTTTTACAGCTGCACTTTGGTTCAGTTCTCCAAGCGATAGATTCAGCCTCCAGTGTTGTTGGCGCTAAATGAGGGTTTGAGGTCTTGTCAAGGCAGACTCTGAAGACTCTTTCAGCCGCTGAATCTGTAATTCACTTCTTCCCGTTTCGCATTGATGTGTGATTGTAAGGCCACATTCCTGCAAGTCAGATCGTGGCGCTGACCTCAGAACAGCTTAGTGGCTAAAAGACGAGGATACAGCTGACAATTACACATTCTGTTCGTTCGCTACTGGTTAGTGAAAACCGTAGCAGTGACTAAAGCCCTGTTTCCAGTTGGTATTAAAGGGATAGTTCACCTAAAAATTGTAATTACTTCATCATTTACTCTCCCTCATGTGGTATTAAACCTTTATGGGTTGCTTTCTTCTGTTGAACGCAACAGTTGGATAGAGGGTTTGCACTTAACGTCAAGATTTTTTCGTCAGTTAACTACAAGGGCAGCCATATTGGTGATATTCTGATATACAATAATTAAATATATCATGATAATGAACAATAGTGTTGACTGGAATTTCCAACTTCGATGCAATACCTTGAAAAATATAGATATTCGCTACCATTTATGATACCGTGGGCAATTCCCAATTTTAAAGGTGCAATATGCAAGTTTGACAACCAGTGGTTGAAGTAGTCATTGCATTGCTAGATCAAAACAAATGCAAGCGTGGGTTGCCAGATTGAAGACCAACAGGAGCAAGTGACTATCGAGCCTAAAGGCTGATTTAAATCGTGTTAAATATAAAAGCAATGGCACGCGATAGAAGGAATAATTTTTATATTAAAAAGGAGTTTTTGTTCTAACCAATACCATGAATTGATATATTAGAAATGGCTTCCATTTCTTGCAGCTGAACAACAGAAAACTGACAATGATCACCTCAGGTACACCTCATGTGCTTTATTCACTGTTAAATGCTAGTAATGAGTTTAAATGCCATTTAACATGACATTTATTGCCATATACTGAAAGCAGCAGTAGATAGTTCTCCTCAAATCTTGAAAATAAAATAAATCGTTTGAAATTGAACTTTAGAACCGTGACTCAAAACCAACACATTTGAGTGATTCAGCATGTGCATTTAATAATGTTAAAGAGGTTTCATATGTATTAATTAGATTATAAACCTACCATTTTGTGAGTGAGTGCATATTCTGTATTTCAGAATGGCTGTATTTAAATTTCGTCGTGTTTCATCTGGTGCAAACAGCCTAATTATTTATCACTGCAAATCCAGCATGTAGCGTGTTGTTAGGACACAGGGTTACAATGTAACCTGCTCACCTAATGCTTACATTCATAATATTTATATTATTTGCCAATTAATAACTCCATGTGGAACTCTGAATCTGTGTATTATTTCTGAGTCTGCTACTGTTCACCTGAGATTACATTTCGGTCACAGAAGCCTGCTTTGCGAGCCTTTCTGAATGAATGAATAAATGAATGAATGAAATACACTGTTTTCCACCAAGGCAACCCGAGGTGCTGAAATATAATTGGCTAAACTGACAGTGGGCGGAGTAAAATAACTAAAACAAAGACAGCAGATCCAGCTTTGAAAACACATTTTCAAAGCAGAATATCTGACTTCAGCATTGTTTTTCAAATAAACAAGTATGTTCACTTGGCATGTTTCTTACATATCTGCAAACATATTAAGGTATTTTTATGCTTTAGAAGAGTCAAAAACTTACATACACTCTCAGAAATAAAGGTACGTGAGCGGTCACTGGGGTGGTATTTTTTCAAAAGGTACAAATTTGTACCTAAAAGGTTCATATTAATACCTCAAGAGTACATATTAGTACCTAAAAAGTACAAAAGTGTTCCTCTTAAAAATTTTTAGGTACTATTATATACTTTTGAGGTACCAATATGGACCCTTTAGGTACAAATGTGTACCTTTTGAAAAGGTACCACCCCAGTGACAGCTTGTGTACCTTTATTTCTGAGAGTGTACAGCACCTTTAAAAGTATGCAAATGGAGAAAAATTAAAATAATAATAATAATAACATAATGCTCAAGTCTAAAAGGCAAGAAATAAAAATAATAATCAAAAAGAAATTGTGCAATTTCATCCTATTTTCTAATTAAAACAAAAGTGTTACAATCTTAATATTATTATTTATTATTCATCCCACTGCTGGTGAGAATAGAGAGTGCGAGAGATTCATCTAGACATATCAGAACTACAAAATAGGAACTTAATATTGGTCTTAGTACATGATAGAACTACAGAAGAGTTGAGCATTAAATAGGAAAATTATCAAAAATCTTTAGTCATTTTTGAGCGATATGCTAATGGTCTTATCCGATTCAATGATCTATGCTAACCTAGGTCAAAATTGCTCCTGCTAGACCCAGAGATTGGCTGAATGGATAAAAAAAATGGGAAAACTCTGATTAACTCTATGAGAGTTGTAAAATAGGGTTGGCCGATGTCGACCAATTTGGCATAGTACGAGGTCTAATGTAAAACATTGCAATGGACGATGGCATCATCGTCGTAGGCGGCAATGAATTAATTATTTATGAATAATTAATTAATTCATAACAAATTAATAATTTGTAGCCTACCGTTTCAACTACCTGGCCCCGCATGGTCTTTGTTTTACCCATAACCAAATCATAAATAAAGTTACACACAAATTACCGCCTGTCAATCACTTTTTCCGCAAGACTCTGGCATTAATAGGCAGAGTGATCGGTGTCGTTATAATGGCGTCGACAAACTTGGTTGGTAAAAAAGATGCACAACCAACAGGAAGAAAGAGTGAAGCAGTGTACTGACGCTGTGACACGTTACCCGATAGATACAAAAGACTGACAAGTCGTTAGATAGAGACAAGATTAAATAAGATTATGTTTAACAACTATAGAGAGAAGCGATTCAGTGGTACATCCTTGATAAACTGTCCGATGTGCACTGCTCTCTGAGCTAACTGCTGGAGCTCAGACGCTGCAGCGCATGACAGTTTGTGTGTCTGTAATCACGTGATGTGCGTTTTCAGCAGTATAGTGTGGACTGAGATCTTTTCAGAAATGCTAGATAAAATGCCAGAGTGGATGTGGATCATTTTCATTCTAAAATGCCATTTTAAAACTAAGATGTATTAGTGTAAACAGCCCCTAAGTGTGTATTTTTCGCGAGTGGGTTGCTGCTGCGAAGGGGGTGGAGCGAAGGATTGCGATGACGGCTCAGCATCGTGATCAACCCAACCCTATTGTAAAATAAGCCTTTTTTTTGTTCCTTTAAGTATTTTTATTTGATTCAACTGAATAAACTGAAAAAAGAATTACACAGAAATACTAAGATCCCCAACTACATTTGAAACTACATAAATGTCATGCTTTGCTTCTGTATTCTTATGTTACATTAACTGGTCAAATGTTGACTCACCCCTGTTCCATCTCCAACCCAGGCCAAAGACAACGAACCACTCAGGTCATTGAAGTTATGCTGAAAAAGAGACATAGAGACATCATGAAAACCTTATTATAGACAATAAACACCGTAATGAACGTTCTCCAGATAATCACTGCACTGTCTCTGACGTTTTCTCTCCAAAAATAAACTCAAATACGTAGTTTTCATGAACATTGCTGCAATTGGACCCTAAAGCGTCTTTAATTGTAATTTTGTCCTGTCTCTCTGTCTCGATCTAATGTAGGTTTGTTTTCAGAGCGCTGCTGTGGTGAAACTGAACACCACTGGCTGTTTTACCGTAGTCCACAGGGATGAGATTGCAGGCTCGAATCAGACTAAAAATATAAAACACGAAAATATAATAATAATGACTGAGCACAGGCCCTAAACCACAGCATAACATAGCTAAATATAAAGAAGCATACAGTACAGGACAGAAAGTAGTCGCACAAACACGACAAAAAAAACTAAAATGAGGTAAAAGTACTTCTTACGAATTCTAGTCCTTTGAACAAAATAGGATGACAACTATTAATCACTATAATACTGGCTGGATTTCTCTCTTATTAGTCAAGTCAGCATTGGATTTAAAAATAACTCCTCATCTAACATTAACACATTTTTTTTGCTCACTTAATATATTACTGCTTAACTAAGCCCGAGCAAGAATATTAGTTCAACTTCATACTGTTTAATACCAACTAAATACAAACATTTAATAAATTATTATGATTTTAATTATTTATTTTAATTATTTGGCACCAACTTCAACTAAACATGGAAAGCTTTCTATGCGTTTTGGCCGTTTATTTACATGACAATGGCATTTTGGTGGAAAAACAAAGTGCACATTTTTGAAAATATTGTGTAACATTATGTACAATGTGTAAACTATAACACACTTTTTTTTTGTGAAAACGGTGACATCATGTGCATGCATATGCTGGCTGTTTCTCAATATGCAATCTTCAGCGTTCTTGCGTCCTTGTGTAACGTCATTATCAACCGTCAAAGTTCACTTCCAAAACTCAAGACTGCAAGAACTAAGGACACGTGAAAGTTCCCGGATGTGTTCTTGATAGAGTAGAATGCAGACTTCAGTGCAAATCTCGCTCGAAAAGACCCAGAAGTCATTGCAGCTGAATAAAGGAGGTGGGAAGCGCAGCATTTTTATACCTAATTATTATTAAAGTTCAAAGAAATAACTTATTTATCTCAGGAGTTTTCCTAAATGAAACGGTAAAAGTAAACATTAATATGAAAATCTTAATAAAGGCATAAGCACATTAAGGGTGTTTATCTGCTGAAATTTGTATTGAAATCCGTTTTATTTGTATTGTGCAAAGCATATTTGTATGGTTTTTGTGCATGTTATATATACTAAAAAAGGGGAAAAACAAATCGTTGTGTGAATGCTGTACACTTACACTGGCTGCCTGTTAAGTTTCGTATTGAATTAAAATACTGCTTCTTACCTATAAAGCTTTAAATAATCGAGCTCCTGTTTATCTAACCAATCCATACTTAAACAATACTGCCTACAACTATGTGTACACCTATCCATCGTACGCATCACTGTCACATTGCCAAATTTACACTGTTTTGTTTCTTTTTTGTGAGTATGTTGTTGTATTTTGCACTGTCTGTATTTTACACTGTCGCTGTATTTGCACTGTCTGTATTTTGCACTGTTGTTGTATTTGCACCGTCTGTTTTTTTGCACTGTTGTTGTATTTGCACTATCTGTATTTTCCACTGTCTGGAGCCAGCACCTAAGCTTTTCACTCATCATAGCACACGTGCTGCTGATGATGTGACAATAAAAGTGATTTGATTTGATTTGATTTCTAACCAACCTTCTGTCTCGCTAAAATCCAACCCGCTCTTTAAGATCTCAAACCTCAGGGCTTCTGGTAGTACCTAGAATAGCAAAGTCGAGTAAAGGAGGTCGAGCCTTCTCATTTATGGCCCCTAAATTCTGGAATAGCTTTCCTGATAATGTCCGAGGCTGAGACACACTTTTGCATTTCAAAACTAGATTAAAAGCCTACCTTTTTAGCCAAGCATACACTCAGTGCATCACTAAGCGCTATGACGCATGAGTGTGCCACACGCAGGTTTTTGCATCTTGTTTATATACGCTATGAACAGCAGCAACGCTAATTATTCTCGTTATTCTCCATTTTCACCTGGGGGTACTCATCCGGAGGCCCTCAGACTATGCAGCTCCACTGATGCGATCCAAGATCAGCGACGAGATGATCCCAAGGTCTTCATAATCCTGGACCAGGCCGCATTCTGAGCAGCTGCTGTGGTGGTCATGGTGGAGTGAGAGCACGAGACTGATTCCTGTGACGCTCCAAGGACAGACGAGTCTTCACTGAGGTCCAGCTTCCGGTGCTTATACTGCAGCTCTGCACAAGACGTTTGACCATAGGAGAAATGGTCATGCCCAACTGAGCCTGGTTTCTCTCGAGGTTTTTTTAATTCTTCACTTTCGCCAATTGGTGAAGTTTTTTCCTCGTCGCTGTCGCCACTGGCTTGCATGGTTCAGGATCTGTAGAGGTGCGCATCGATGGAATTGCTCCTCAGTGTTTAGACTGTCAGTAATGATTATTAAACCACACTGAACTGAGCTAAACTGAACTTAAACACTGAAAACTGAACTGACACTGTTTCAATTTACTATAGTCTTCTATGTGAAGCTGCTTTGACACAATCTACATTGTATACGCGCAATACAAATAAAGGTGAATTGAATGCTGTAATGTTTACATAATTTTCTGTTAAAAATACGTGAAGGTCATGTGACTATCAGGAAGAACGCAGCATCTTATTTCTCACAGGACGCATTCACTGTTCTCGCGGTCTCCCAAGTCCGTTTTTTCGAGGTAACCTGGCAATGTGAGAATTTGCGTTCTTGGAATTGAGAAACAGCCATTGTGTTCAGTTTATGGACAACCAAATACAACAATGGCGAACTACAGCATGTAAATAGAAATCCAGACTTTCTTTACAAAGTGAGATTGCCACCTGCTGGCCTGGCATGAATAATACAGAATCTTAATAGTTTTCTCAGATCTAAATAAATGAGGATCATTTTCACACATTTTTCTGATTCAGCCCGATCTCAAGAGGAAATGTAACTGTTTTACATATTGTCAGAAAAGTGGCTAATTCATTCAAATCTAAACTATTTAATTAATATGAAAACATAACATTTTTAAAAGGAGGCGTACCCCAAAACCCCACCCCTAACTTTAGGCCTCATTGGGGAATGAGCAAATCAAAATAACAGACCCTTTTCACATTTCCAGGTTTCTCAGCAGCAGAAGTCGTCATAGTTGGGTAAACTTGGGCCCAATCCCAATTCTACCCCTTAGCCCTGCCCCTTACCCCTACCCTTCGTTTTGTGCGTTCCCGTGAAGGGGTAGTGGTAGTAATGTCCCAATTCTCTTTAGCTTTAAGGGGTAGGGCTGAGGGGAAGGTGTAGATAGCCCTTTGAACAGAGATTTTTCAGGACCACACTCGAAACCAAGGGGTAAGAAAATTTCCCAGAATACACCAACAACAACGGCAGGATCGCTGCACCCAGGAGTCAGGAGATGCACAAATTAGTATTTTTTGTCATTATTACAAATTTTTACAACAACCAAACACGTTTTAATACATTCATAACCGCGTTCGAGTTTTACCATTATGCTTTAAAAAAAAAACTCACAAATAAGACCTTTTTGAAATTATTTGCCTCATTTTCTATTTAATTATGTTTAAATGCTGCATTTTAGTGACATTGTAATCACAATTTTTTTTAGCTTGTCAGATGGTCATCATAACCACCATTTTTAATAATCACAATATTGTTGCAACATAAAATCGTTGTCCGTGTGACAGCTCAGTGGTTAGTGCACAGACATATAAAGCAACGGTGCTCCTTTCCCAATCCTATCCCCCTCTCTCTCCCACTTCACTTCCTGTCATTCTACTGTCCTGTCAAATAAAGGCAAAATGCCAAAAATAAATCTTAAAAACACACACACACATTAAAACAAAACAAATCGCATTACATTATAATAAAAAATAACAAATTAAACAGACATTTTATGATTCAAAACTACAACTAGACAAAAAACAAACAAACAAACAAACAAACGAAATGATAATAATGTTAAATATACAAGTAAAACTATTCAGATAATCTAATAAGAGACCAGCATCCAAACAAACAGATGAACTGTGCTTAATCAGAACAATCCTGGTGATTCTAGGAAGAAAAACACAAGTGCTGGGATTTATTTTTCCACAGGGAAGCAGAACCATGTAGCGACATGCACGCAGAAACCACTGCTGATCCGACAGATGGCTGTGTGTCTGTGTGTGTGTGAGGGCGCATTTAAGAGGACGGGCCCGCTGTCAGTCGAGTGTGTAACCTCCCTTTCAGTTTCATTCGCTGGAATGCGAGACCCAGATGGTTGGTGTGTGTGTGCGAAGAACAGAACGAGTGCCCCACATTTTCATCTGCCTCACACACTGAGAACAAGAGAGCGACTGATGTCCAAGAGATTGTGGGAGAGAAAAGGAGGGAAAATAATAAAGGGAGTCTGCACACACACACACACACACACACACACACACACACACACCCACACACACCCACACACACCCACACAC
>CAIGQZ010010775.1:4145623-4179690 GCA_903798205.1 Danio tinwini
TATATATATATATATATATATATTGCTAATGATAAAAATTCACTGAAGTTCACACCACCTCAAACGAGTGACATTACGTATAAATGTTTGTAATTAAATAAGCCTTTATTTTATTATCTATAAATGAGTTATACAGAGGGAAAAAGTAAATCAAACACCAATTGTTCAACAACAGTTTATTAACGCAGTGATTGGTAACAAAAAGAACCCCCTATTTAATTCAATGACAAGATCTGCTGTCCTGTGCTTGTACAGAACTATAGAAATTTTGGGACTGACAGAAGGAAAAAGTATAAAGATTCGATTCCTGTCTGAACAGGCAAACCATACAATGCAGTCAGAGTATTATGTATCCATTCTGCTGTGTGATGATTCACACAAATATTACACTGGATTTTTCATATTGAACATCCGTTATGCTTTATTGCAGGTTTAGATATCCTTGATGACATCCTCCAGCTCTTCTTTTGTGTACATGTGAAAGGTTTTCCCCGGCTCTACTGTGGCAAGCTGCAGGAAAAGAGAAGCACATTGTCATGACCTAGAAATATGTTTAAGTTAAATTATATTTTATATATAATTTATAAAATAAATTCGTTACCTCAATATTGGTGGCATTGAGTTTCTCCTCCATCACTTGTTTCAGGATAGTGAGAGAAGACTTAATGGCATCCTTTAACGTCATGGACTGGCAAAGACAAAGACGTTTGTTTAGCAGGAGGACAAAGCAACACTATTTCTTAGTGTAACTTCTGGAATTTTGCTTGGAAGCAATTAGATTTATGAAGAAGCCTTTTGGACAGTGGCTCCTGCTGATTAGATTTCAGGGTCACATGGGCAAAGTTACATTAGTAGAGGCATGACATACTGGAATGGGGAGATGGGTGGGGTAGATTTAAAAAAAGGACTCTTATTTTCTAAGCACAGGGCTCAATTTGATCTGTAGGGTTCTCACGGGAGAAACACTTTGCTCAGTGAAAATACCATCTGGAAATAACATAGCTGTGACATTATGGATCTGATGGATTTCGTTTAATATGCATACGCTTGATTTGCAGTACAGAAACAAGACACACATAAAAAGATTAATTAATAGACCAGAGAATCTGTGGATATTTTTTGCTATTATTGCACAGAATTTTGTACAAAAAAAAACATCTGCAGACTTCAGCAGAAAGACTTTGAGAGTATCTGCTTGTAAATTGTGATGTCATGCGAAGCAGCTTCCAGGTCCATGTGCTATTTTAGGGAGACTTAAGAAATGGTAATAATAATAAGGAATGTCCAGATCCGATCACGTAATTGGAAATTGGGCCTGATCACACAGTTTCAGACTTAATCGGAAGTTACCAGAGTAGTTATGCGGGGACACAGAGTTAGACCTCTTTCTTGACTTCACACAGAAATAGCAACGTGCGGCATGACATCACTGTTGCAGAGACACTATTAGTTAAATGCCGGCAAAGAAGAATACAGAAGCAGCGTGAAGTGGAAAACGTGAGTATGTCTGCGGTCTAGAGGTATTATAAAGTTGATAATGACAAAATAATTGCCATAGCAAACTGTGAGATATGTAAACTTGGCATTGCCTGCCGGGTATTTTAGGTTGAGGTGCTATTTGTTTTTATATCAGACTTTATAATATTTTCCACTGCACTAAAGTCCAAAAGTGAAGAATTGGATGTTATTTTTTACTTGATTGTTCAAGCTACCTCACAGAAGTGCTGTGTTTGTTAACAGAGTTGTTAAATGTTAAAATAAAGTGAATTAAATAAAAAACATCCTTGATCTGTTTCTTCGCTCTTCTTTATTCTTTTTTATGTATTATAGAGGATCGGATCAGGTTTCGGGAGATACTCAAAATCAAATGACTCGGACTTGAGGGCAAAACAACCTAATCGGGACATCCCTAATAATAATGTTTACAAAGCCATGTAATACTTTCACAAATCACTATTGCAATGTTGCAATGCTGGGTTGCAGCTGGAAGGGTATCTGCTGCGCAAAACATATGCTGGATAAGCTGGCTGTTCATTCCGCTGTGGCGACCCCCGATTAATAAAGGGACTAAGCCAAAAAGAAAATGAATGAATGAATGAATACACCCATGCCTAATACCAGATGGCCAGAAAGTGATACAATTTTTATAAATTGTTAAAATATTGGTGTCTGTGATGCAGGAAGTCCAGAGATTGTTGTGTACACCATCATTTTATATACACAATTCACTTTAATGTGTGATATGACAAAAAAAGTGGTCATAAACAAATATTTTCTCAATTCAAATGAGTAGTAGCTTGGACCCGGAAACAGTATTTCATATGTCACGACTTAAGTGGATGGTAACTAAACACATTAAATTATCAAAAAAATACTATTTAACTTTAAATGTTATAATGCCAGTTCAATTAGAACCACTTGTTTAGTAAACAAAGTACAACTTGTATTGTGCATAAATCATACAAATATGCATATTATTCAATAACATTACTGAATTGAATAAAACACGCATTTACACAAGTAAAAAAATAGACTCAATGGCTGTGAAATTTGTGAGTTTCTGCAAAAACCAGAATCTGCACTTGCAAAGTACACAAATTTCTCTAGATTTTTTATCATTTATGTACAAGTTGTAAAGTTCTATTTTCTGTCTTTTATTAGATATGTTATACCTGACCTGCTGAAGCCGTTTACCAAACAAGTGGTTCTAATTGTATATCTTAAATAAAAAGTAATTTATTATTATATGTTAGGCTTTTAGCTCCTACACAATGAAAATCATTCCTCATAAATCTCCTTTGTTTCCTCATGAATTGCTTTGTTTTCTTTAAACTAATTTCTGTGCATAAATAGCAAAAAAGGTCTGCAGATTTTGTGACTACTTTTCACGTAGTAAGACATGTACAAAATGTCGAATAAATGAGAAACAATAAATCCCGAAAGCATTATGAACAAAACAGACCCAGAATTAACTAGATTTTGGCAATCATTTGGCTACTATATATCCATAATGAGACCAAAAAATCATGACAACATGCAGATAAATGAGCTGGATGTTTATAAGCAGTTTGTATTTACCTTGTGGTAAACCTCTTGAAGAGAGCTCTGAGCGCCTTCAGATGCTGAGCCGATTGCTCTTGCATCACACTGGACAAAAGTGCCTGAAGGATCCATGTGGTATCTGTGTATATAAATATAAAAAAGGTTGGGGTGATGTACATATTTCACAAACCAATGAAGTCTTTATAAATAGAAAAAAAATATGATT
The DNA here is from genome assembly GCA_903798205.1 of Danio tinwini. NCBI lineage: Eukaryota > Metazoa > Chordata > Actinopteri > Cypriniformes > Danionidae > Danio > Danio tinwini. The sequence goes on from CAIGQZ010010775.1 coordinate 4,148,892, forward strand.
AACAAAATCACCAGGTTTGCTGTGATTTTTAGAGTATAGTTGCACAACTTGAACATTATGTTTTAATATTTTTCACACATTACCATAAGGGTGTATTCAAACCTGTGTAAATTAACTTTGGGACTTCAAAGCGCACCAAAACATGTTATGCAGGTCAGGTCACATGCAACTGGTGGAACTGTTTTGTGTAATTATTTTCTGTTGCAATATTGACGTGAATTATTTGTTGCTTAAAAACAAAAGAACATTGTTATATTAAAATAAAAATATTGCATGAATATATTCATCTCTCGTATTAAAACATTTCACAGTTCTACTGAAAAACAAGAATAATATCTTTTAATAATAATAATAACTTCATGTTTTTGAAAAGAAAGCATGTGTGCACCCGGATCTATTGGTTTTGTTTTTTATGTAAGGAACATAAATTTTAAAAATGCACGACACAAACAAGCTTGATGTGAAAATGCCTTTAAACATGCAATATACTTATTTATTAATTCACAAACTTAAATGTAATAATTACACTAAAACACAAACAATTAGCATTTTACCTTAATTGTGAAGCCCTCTCTATAAACATTTATAAACAATAAACCAAAGAACTACTTACAGCTGAGGTCCTTTCTCATCCACACCTCCGAAAAGCAAAGCGACACCAAATGGACGGCTCTAAAGACAAAAAAGGAGCATATTTAATACCAAAATACTAGCATTGAAGTATGGAAGTCCTAAGAGGCCATACATTCAAATATTTTTTCTCGTGATCACGACTTAATTATCTTAAAATGTCGACTAGTGATGGGAAGTTCAGATCATTTTATGCACTCAGACCTTTCATCGAAATGAACAGGAGTCATTTCATTCAACTTGCCAAAATAGCATTAAAATGTTATGAGTTGCTTCCAAACTCATCTACAACTAGCCCAAACGTTGATCACGCTACAAAAAAAAAAAAGTCATAACTAGAATGCTACTATACTAAGAAAGAGAAAACAATCCTTTATTGTTTACCTGGTGTTTTGTCTATGATTAACTCTGATTACCTCATTTGGCATGTCTTCAAATTTGAGTCATTCGTTCACCTGACATTGACAGTTCCATATAAGCTTAACCAATGCATACAGTCTGAGCCAGAAACACCCATGATTAGTTCACCTTTTGAGTCGTTCGTTCATCAGGTGACAGCATGTAAAGAGAGATGACTCAAACCCAAGGACTCGAGAAATAAACGGATCAAATCTTTTTCTAACTCTAAATGCATATGATTGGCTTCTGTCTTTCACGTGATAAACGAACGAACGACTTGAGAGATGATTCAAGAACGACTCATCACTAACGTCAACATAACAAAAACTTGTTTTTTTGTTATCACAACAAGTTTCTTATTATCTCGACATAAAAGTTGTTTTTTTTCAGCTTATTCTAGAATGTGATGCACACATATTACATTATTTGCAGTTTTCACTAAGTAATTGTAAATAACTTACAAAGGATGCATTAAAGCAAAATTAAAATAAAACATGAAACAAAAACATTCTTTAGAATCTAATTCATACATGAAACAACTGATTTTGCGCTGTCTAGAACCTACACTACAGTGGGAACAGTTGATGATATATAGTCACATACATATAATCATATAAATGCATATAATCATGAATGTACATTACTCATGAGCGCGATGCAATTGGCTGTTCTGAACGCCCTTACTGTGTCTCTCTTGGTTCGCAAGGCCACAATATTGGGAAGACAAGATAATTAATATCTGCAAGCATGACCTCTTAGGGCTTCCGTACTCAAGAAAATTTAACACAGACATGTCTTACCATAGCGCCGGGGTCAGCATCCTCCTCTCCAAACTGCAGAGCAAGGTTAGAAACCGCTTGTGTTACGCTCTCCACAGTCATCGTCTCATTGTAGGTAAACCAATGGTTCTGCAAAAACACAAGGCAGCTTACAATATCATATTTAACATTTGAAGTAACCTTGTACTTAAAAGTAACAGACTTTCACTAACCTGTGTTTCTACTCTTGCTTTGTCAATAAGTGTTTTGGCATCAGCTATCAAGCCACTCATGGCACAGCCTATATTGAGAATAAAGCACGGTCATTCAAAGCTATTTCACTACAATTATCCACAATGACAATATGTCATTTAAGCTTCTGTCTCACCAATGTGAGAGTCGATCTCTACAATCTTTTCAATGCTGCTGGGCTCCATCAGAGGGGAGGTTATTCTCTTCTCCACAGCAAGACAAACTCCCTCTGATGTCTGAATGCCAATGGCTGTGGACCCCAACTGGAAAAACACAGAAAGACAATTAGATCCTATATTTAATGTGAGAAAGGTCAAACACTATATTCTGCTAATAAGAAGTATTACATGTCATATTAGCAGCTATTACAAACGATTACAGTAAAGTTAATATTGAGGTTAAAGTTGGTATTATATTGATTAATTATTGATTTCCCTATTTAGAATTGGGAAACATGTTAGCAGCCAATGACCATCAAAGTACAACATTGTACACGGTCAATTAAATAGTGCTGATGTTGTTTTGAAGTCATACTTAAATGCCATTTCAGACCCAATTATCATTCATTCATTTTCTACTGCTTTTCCAGGGCCAGGTGGCAGCAGTCTTAGGAGAGAACCCCAGACTTCCCTCTCCCCAGATACTTCCTCCAGCTCCTCCGGGAGGATTTCGAGGTGTTCCTAGGCCAGCCGAGCGACATAGTCCCTCCAGCGTGTCCTGGGTCTTCCCCAAGGCCTCCTCCCGGTGGAACATGCCTGAAACACCTTCCCAGGTAGGCGTCCAGGAGGCACCCGAGCCACCTCAGCTGATTTCTCTCGATGTGAAGGAGCAGCGGCGATTCTCAACCCACCTGTGTCACATTCAGCAGCAAACCGCCCCAGTGTATGTTGAAGGTCCATGTTCAATGAAGCCAACAGAACAACATCGTCCGCGAATAACACAGATGAAATCCTGTGGTCCCCAAACCGGACCCCCTCCACCCATTTCATACCCAATGTTACAATTAGCATGGTAAACAATATGGGGACCGTTAAATTAACAAATGTGCGAATATAAAGCCAACTTTACCTCAATATGTTAGTAATTCTTGTTTTACCTTGATGGCTTCAATGGCATATTCAACTTGGAAAAGCCTTCCTTCTGGTGAGAAAGTGTTTACTCCTCTGAGGATGGAAACAAAAATGTCAATATGATAAAATGCCTATATTTCATTCATTCTTTGTAATGATTGGGATAGTTAATACAATGAGCATTTTATTTGGCAAAACAAAACTGAAAGTGAAAGTTCTAAGACAAGACGGTGGCATAACATGGTTTGGATTTATTTATCTCTCGAAGAGATGTGTCTAAATGAAATTGAAAATGAGCAATAGCTTACTTTACGACATGAAACAAGTGAATGGAAGACATTCAAAGCAGTTAAAACATATAACACAAATATAATTTATATCTCACCTGTCATATTCTGATCTTGTCAGGAACATGTTGAAACGCAAATCTACGTAAAAACAAACAACAAATGTTAAACAAGACTTGGATTAGCCAACTTTATATGTAGTGAAGTAGCATAAAACACAACAGCTCGCTCGCTTGCTAAGTAGCGGCGCGATTTTGGCATTGGGAGTTCATATCCAATTAGAGAGCGACTTCAGTTCCACTGATTGGACAGTCTTGAGATGAAAGGCGGGACTAAGAGTGAACTGTCTTTTTGATTGGCCGAACCAGCCTTCACTCAATGACAAGGCATGTTTCGTTTCAACCAAGTCATTCACATGAGATATTTCCAAACATATTTACGTTAATTTAAGTACTTTTAAAAACACATAAAATCCTCAATAAGCAATTTGGACAATATGTTTTTTATTAAACTTGTTCTTTATTGTGATAAAAACCATGTGGGAACATATGCACATGAGCATCTGCCGTTAGCTAACCGGTTTACTACTAAATAAACCGCACACGGGTGGTTAAAATAACTTTATATAATAACCGGTGTTGTTTTAAATGCTGTGGTCTCCAGAGCTGCGGTTTACCGCAGTAAAGCACCGCATGATAGAAGTATGATATGAATTTCTTACCTTCTGCAGTGGAGGGTGAGTTTGCTAGTTTCAACGGTACAGGAAGTGTTCATTCATTTCCGTTCGGCAAAAAACACTGCAAGTCAACTTTAGGTTCCTACCATGCTGAATTCAACATTAGGGTACTACGAGAGACTGGTTATGATCGCTCGTCATGGATCATTGTGCCATATGGCGACCACTACTAATAGTCTTTTGTTCGAGATGCTTTCAAATAAATTTTTAATTGCCACAGCCTGTTTCTTCTTTATTCACATGTGTTTACGCCTTTCGATCCAATGTTATACACTAGCTCAAATAAATACAAACACAATACATTTTTTTGTCAAATTTCAAATACGTAAAATTAATTAGCATAGCTAATCTGACCTGACCAAGATTTCAAAATACATATAAACTATATGATTAAATTATATTAATAAAATTAAAATATATAAAATATCACGTCATCATATTAAATGTTAGATATTTACAAATCAAACACCAAGAAATGTCATCAAGTGTGCTTTACTTAAGTATATCAACACCGTCATCAAAACAACACATCACATAGTTGTCAAGAACCAATGAATTGCCAGACCAACACCCAGATCATTACAAACACACATTATGCCAATACACCACATCACCTTCATCCCTTAAGAAAAGCATTACATGAATCAAACATGGGAGTTGACCAGCTAAAACCAGCTTGACCAGCCAAAACCAGCTATGTCCAGTTTAAACCAGGCTGGTCAAGCTGGTTTTAGCTGGTTTAAGCTGGTTATTTTCCAGCCTGACCAGCTAAGACCAGGCTGGAAATGCCTGGAAACCAGCCTGGAAATGGCCAAAACATAAGGGATCACATTTATACAATTCAACATTAGTTTGTTTCTACTTAGTCTCTGAAACATTGTGGTAATTTAATAGTTCGTTTAGAGCGTCATGGCCCCACTGGGCTTGCAACCCAAGATCCAGGGGGTTCAGCTGGAAGTCCAGACTCACATTCAACAGCTGGAGATTCCGTTAACTCTGAATTTTGGCTGCTTGAATCAGTCAATAATGTAATATTTTAAGTTATTATAAATCATTCATTAATTTTTTTTTTTGGCTTAGTCCCTTTATTAATCTGGGGTTGCCACAGCAGAATGAACCGCCAACTTATCCAGCATATGTTTTATTCAGCAGATGCCCTTCCAACTGCAACCCATCACTGGGAACATCCATACACACTCATTACTCGTCTTTGGACTTGTGGGAGAAACCAGAGCACGCAGAGGAAACCCACGCTTACATGGGGAGAACATGCAAACTCCACACAGAAATGCCAACTGACCTAGCCGAGGCTTGAACCAGCTACCTTCTTGCTGTGAGGCGATTGTGCTACCCACTGCATCACCGCATTTATTATAACTTATTTGTAAAAACAAGTTTAAAAGTGTTTTATGCTTTAATTGTTTTGATGCCAAAAAACTTTTTTTTTATATTTGACTCATATTACAAAGCATATAAAATGATTACATAAATTAAATATACTCAAGGGAGATTAATCAATAGAATAATAAAATAATGGGTTATTATACATGGGCAAATAAATGTTATATATTATAACTATAATATCATTCTGATATCGTTTAGGCTTCTAATAACAATTAGGAAGCATGCTCAAATTTTATAATGACAATTTTATATGTATAACAAGCATCATAAAAACATTTAAAAACATAATAAATTATTTAATAAAGAAAATGTGGCTTGAATAAATCAATATTACCCATATACTGATAACCCATACTAATATAACAATTAGGGAACATGCTCAAATTTACAATGTTACTTTTATATATATAACAAGCATCATACAAACATTTTAAAAGTTAATCAAATATTGAATTTAAAATACCTGTCTTTAACATATTATATTATTATTAACATATATATATATAGGCCTATGATGTTTTACAGGCGCAGTGGGTAGCACAATCGCCTCACAGCAAGAAGGAAGCTGGTTCAAGCCCCAGCTGGGTCAATTGGCATTTTTGTATGGATTTTGCATGTTCTCCCCATGTTAACGTGGGTTTCCTCTGGGTGCTCCGGTTTCCCAAAGTCCAAAGACATGCGCTATAGGTGAATTGGGTAAGCTAAAATTGTCCGTAGTCTATGTGTGTGAATAAGTGTGTATGGATGTTTCTCAGTGATTGCAGCTGGAAGGGCATCCGCTGTGTAAAACATATGATAAGTTGGCGGTTTATTTCAATGTGGCGACCCCAGATTAATAAAGGGGTTAAGCCCTTACCACTTTTACCCATTACCACTTTTTTAGGGGACATTCTACCAGAAATATACATTTTCACTTGAGCTTAAACTTGTCGTCCTCCAAAAAACCATACAAAAACAAGCACAAAATCATGCAATTCAATGATTGATCACTGTCAGCTTCTTCTCCACAAATTGATCCAATAGTATCTGGATGCAATGTCAGACACAATGGAGTTAGTGACGTCACTGTGGCTGGTAGGGTTAGGGGTGGGGTTAGGTTAGGTGAGCCCATTCAAAAGCATTGCATGCAACTCCGATTGCATCTGCACCAAGTCTGCAGCCAGACCCCTCTCAAATGATCCCAAATCTGAGTCATAGCCCTAAACGTGTATTTCACGCATTTTATGTTAAATTTAAGGCAAATGTGACAGGACTGACAGAAACATGGGGACAATTTTAAATTCACTTGTATTTTATATTTGTAATATTTATTTGTAAAATTATTTTATAATTTCATGTTTTTAATCAATTGATGTAAATGATAACAACTTAAACTTTGCTATTACTGAAGTATTTTTTCTAGTTTTTAGCATAACAAAACTATTAAAGCTGTAAGTTCAACTGGGCTGAGGACAAGGACAATGACAGGGTTTGTAAAGTGTTTTATTAAAGAAAACAATCCTGAGAACCAAATGAATGACATATTCCTTTACAGAACAACTCACAGAAATTAACCATCAGTCCATTTTAGAAATTTTTGTCATAAAATACTTTTTATTCACTGTATTTATGGTTTTATTTCAGGGACAGATAATGTACGTTTCTGGTAGAGTCTATTTTGCGCATGTTTCTGTGAGGATCTGGCAACACAGTGAGACGTTCACTAGTGTGTGTGTCACTTTAAGGGAAAGTTGAAATCACGTGTTACACTGTAGAAAGTTTGACAAGTTGGTCGACATAAGTCCTCTGTTTTCCCGCTATCGAAAACCTTGAATGTCATTCTGTCGTGTCCTCTTTTTCTCTTAATAACAAACTAGGAAAGTAACCTGGAATCGAAGCGTTTTGCATCATCGACAGCGTAAAACCACGCAAACATGGAAGTCGTGCAGGTAATAAACTAACAGCGGTTTAGCAATCATCGCATTTTCCGCTCCACAACGTCGATGTGAGGATTTCATTTTTATTTTCTCCATTTACAGAAAGTCATGTCGGGATTTAGTCTGGATTTGGGACCTATGAAAGAGCCACTGGGATTTATCCGACTCCTGGAATGGGTGAGTTTTTGCGATCAGTCAACAAGTCCATATTGTATACGTTAGCTGGAACGTTAAATATGACAAATAATACTTTGTTATATATAGTTTTAAACACTATATTACATGATTATATCGACGTACACTTCTTTTACACAAGTGCGTTGCAGTCACATATGGTGCTGTTTTGTCAATAGGGGCCAACACCCATGTCAATATAATGTCAAGTAGACCAAAACTAGCATGTAATCCATTATGAAGGTCATATATATATACATGTACACCACTTTAAATGTGCTATCTGATAGGGTATGTGCAGTAAAAATCCTCTCAAGCATACAAATGCATGCAAATTTTTTACATGTCCAGCCCTGCACACCGTCCCTTGAGAATTAAATGTTTACATTGTCAACGGTAGGAGCAACCAAGATAGTCCTGTTTGTCACATGCGCATTAAGAGACTCCTATGCTGGACTTTAGACTAATATCGCATATACCACTGCAAACAATGGAAAATCTAGGCTATAAAGGCTATAAAACACACCTATCTGCAGGGCTCCCAGACCGATTTGGGTAACTAGGCCTGGAGTTTATTAACCTACTAAGAAATTAGGCTGGATGTGAAATTAACTTTTTAATTTAGGTGACTTTTTTATGTCAGTCTGATCTGATTTTTGTACGTTTTGACCGATCTAGAGTGGAGTAGAGAATGTGATTGAGGTAAAGATGGTTTTATATTTGCATGTTCAGACTTTCTCCTTAATAATACAATTTCAGAAATTGCTAACTCCAAACAGGGAAATCATATTAGCAGCCAATGACTGACAGTGTACAACATTGTTCACGGGCAATTAAATAGCTATATATAATGTAATATAATGCTAATGTTGTTTTAAAGTCATACTTGTATGCATTTTCAGACTGAATATGCAAAGTAGCAAGTTGTCACTGTTAAAGAATGAACAATGTGTAACTATCAAGCCAACTTTACCTCAGTGAGAATGTGGAATCTTTCTCTAGGAGGGGCATCTAGGCTACACTTGCCCAAGTTGCAAGCTAAATATATTTGTGTTTGTTCTTGATTTAGTTGTAGACTAGACTGAAATTCAATCCAGCTGGTCTGATATAGTTAAGAAGTCCGGAAGTAGAAGCCAACTGCTACAAATTTCAGTGATATGAGATGCTATAGCTGCATACTCATTGGCGTAAAAGTCTGAAAACTGGCCAAGGTCATTTTTAGAAATGATGTTAAATGCACAGAAAAGAATCTCAGCTGCTGCTGTACGAATAGCATGTGCTGTATTAGATATAATTCATTAACTGGATTGGTATCTCAGTGACTGGGACTTGTGTAGTTGCATTATCCTTGAAATGCTGTATATGTCTCCTTCTGAGGTTCTGTTTACTCTTTGTTTTAAAGGGATAGTTCAGCCAAAAATTAAAGTTCTGCCATTTGTTTACTCCTCTTCGACTCGTTCCAAACCTGTTTGAGTGTCTTTCTTCTATGGAACACAAAGGAAGATATTCTGAAGAATGTTCAGAATGTAAATAGTATATTTTGTTCCTACTGTGAATGTCAATGGCTGCTTTTTTCCAACCTTCTTTAGAATATCTCGTCTTGTGTTCAACAGAAGAAAGAAATTCATAAAAGTGTGAGGACATTTTACATTTTGGGTGAACAGTCTCTTTTAGCTGTTTTTTCGTCAATTTGATCAAGTGCAGGGTGTCACGATGGTGCAGTGGGTAGCACGATTGCCTCACAGCAAGAAGGTCGCTGAGTCAGTTGACATTTCTGTGTGGAGTTTGCATGTTCTCCCTATGTTGGCGTGGGTTTCCTTAAAGTTCTCCGGTTTCCCCCACAAGTCCAAAGACATGCTCTATAGGTGAATTGGGTAAGTTCAAATTGTCCATAGTGTATGTGTGTAAATGAGAGTGTATGGGTGTTTCCCAGTGATGGGTTGCAGCTAGAAGGGCATATGCTGTGTAAAAAAAAGTTGGTGGTTCATTCTGCTGTGGCGACCTCAGATAAATAAAGGGACTAAGCTAAAAAGAATATTAATGAATGAATGATCAAGTGTAAGACTAGGCATGGGACGATAACCGTTTTCAAGGTATACTGCGGTTTGGAAAAGTTTAGGTTTTAAAACCGTAAATTTTCTGCAATACTGTTACTAAGGTATGTGTACGATTTTTTTATTTAGTTTTTTTTTTAGGACAACAGTATTTTCAGCAGAAACAATATCTAAAGATACAGATTTAAATGGTTAAAAACATGAAGTAGACAGTAGAAGTCAATAATTCATTTAGCCTGACATGTTTACTTGTACAATATATTATTTTGAGAAACATTTAAAATATTTTGGGTGTTCAAAAAGGAAAATGTTGTTGTATTTAACCCAGACATTTAAAAAGAATATATTTTAGAGCAGTAATCACAATACCGTGAAACCATGATATTTTTATCTAAGGTTATCATACTGTCAGAATCTTATACCGGCCCATGCCTATGTAAGACACTAAATAATTACAGGTTGTTAACCGGGCATGATATGCTTTTATTTTGTCCACTTTTGACCAATACTTTGTACATGCTCTAGGCATGTCAGATACTAGAGAGCATTTAATTAGTCAAGATTTGAAGAGAAATTAAAGTATGAGGTGACGAGAAAAAAAACCAAAAAAAAAACGCTGATCCATTTAGTAAGAACTGCAGACTTTGGATGTTTATATTACTTTTATATCTTCCAAACATGATTTATTTCATTTTCTTGGAGCACACTGGCTTATAGATATCCTTAAAATGAACAATACTCTTACTAACATCTAAAAATGTTTATATTTTAATTACACTGGACCTTTAAGGCTGGGACACATCTTAAGTTTGGTGTGTCTGCTCTCGTAGGGTTAACATCAGAGCACTACAGCCGCCTTTCCACTGCATACGACATTTGGACACAACTGTCGGAATACGCCCCCTTGTGGCTGTCGCACAGAATTTTTTGTTTTGTCGTGGACCATGGGAGAGAAGCTGTTCTCGCAGTGTCCGAAATAAAGGAGTGCAAAAGCAAGAGCCTTTATTCTCCATGCATTCACCATGGTTGAATGAATGAAGCTAGACTGCTAAAAGGTTTGCAGGGAATGTGGAGACAATATAAAAAAAATCATATTTTTTATTACTCATTTATGAATAGAAATGTTTTTTTTTAATATAGACTTTTTTCTGATTCAAAAAATAACGAAAAAAAGTAGTATTTCTCATCTTGCCCCCACGGACCTGCTTGGACAACTCTGGAATACGTCACATCCGGTCGGCCGGTCGTATACATACGCTCTAGTCGCAGGAGTTCAAATATTTCATACAATATTTCATTCAATATATACGCAGCTCCCGGACTACTCTCTATTGAAAGTGAATGACTTCCGGTCTGTCGCTTGTCATTTGTCGTGTGCAGTGGAAAGGCGGCTTAAGGCAAAATATCTCATACAGTTGCAGAACACACACTCAAATCAGTCGGCTGCTGTCTGTTTGGTGTGCTCACATGCAGCTTTTTGGTCCAGATGGGACCAAATGCAATCCAACGCGAGGTGACAACACAGTTGGTTTTCATTTGTGCTAGTTGTTTGTCGTTGACTTGGTGTGTACTAACCTTTACTGTAACTTCAGCAGCTCCAGGCATGCAAACAAAAGTTTTTAATGCGGGACATCAACCCCTACAAAAAAGAGTTTTTTAAAAAAAATGGCACTATTTTCCCCTGGCGTTTTGTGTTTTTGTGTGCGATCACATTGTTTAGTCACAAGATGTTAAACTGTTAAAAGCATGAGCGATTTTAGTGCATTTTAACAGCACAAATGAAAGCTGATGCTCGCTGTTTTGTCTTGTTTCGTGTGTAGAATTTTCATTTGTGCTACTTTTTCATTTTGGTTCCCTTGGCGTTCACACTGTCATATTTAAGACCAATCCTAAGGATGCAAGGCAAAAATCCATACTTTTTAAAAAAAATTTTATTTGAGACCAAACTTGCCAAACATCTAAAACAATGCTGTATGCTGAGTTAAATGTGCTTGTGTGTATGTGACGGAATTTTTACCAATTGATATAATAGATTATAATAGATTATCTCTCTTATAGATTTGTAAAAGAGAGAATCCATTGGGACAAATTTCTCTGTCACACATGTAAAAATTATCTGCTGCAAGGCTGAGATGCACCTTGTTTAGTGGTTTTTCTTTTTCTTTTCTCGCCTGGGAGGTCTTAAACAGTATATGCCAGACCCTTTGTAAACATTTGCACACAATTTTCCTTTGTCTTTAAAAATTATTATGCTGTAGATGCAAACATGCAAGGTGGTAGACAAAGGAGGAGGTGTGAGTTTAACACAGTAGTGTGTTGTTTTGGATCCCTTTCTATGGAGCAAATGGAAATTCTGCAACTTAAATCCACACCGGTGGGAGCAGATTTCTTCACAAACTCATCTAAACACACAGCGCAGGTTCATTTAAGTAAGAGTGAATTAAACTGATATATCATTAATTTGTATATCATTAATGTATGTTCTTAATTGTTTGTTAACTGTTTTCTTTGTTTTCTTTATTTTTTTGTCTGCTTAGAGCAACGTTGTAGCACCTTTATGCCCAAGACATATTTCCTCTCGGGGACAAATAAAGTTTATCCTATCCTATCCTATCCTATCCTAAGTTATACCAGTAAAACTCTTCTTTCTCTCTCACCCATTATAGAAAATAAACCACCAATATGTTTTTGTAGCTTTTATAACATCTTTCATATCAGTTTTGGTCGGTTTAAAGCAGAGGTGAGCAACCTGTTCCTGGAGTTCTACCTTCCTGCAGACTTCAGTTCCAACCCATATCAAACACACCTGCCTGTAATTATCAAGTGCTGTTCAGGTCCTAATTAATTGGTTCAGGTGTGTTTAATCAAGGTTGGAGCTGAACTCTGCAGGAAGGTAGATCTCCAGAAACAGGGTTGAGCACCCCTGGTTTAAAGGGATAGTTCATCTAAAAAAGAAAACCTTATCATATTTACTCACCCTAGAGTGCTCAAGTTTCTTCTGTTAAACACAAAAAACATTCTGAAGAAAGCTAAAAACCTAACCATTGACTTCTACTGTAGGAAAAACAAATACTGAGGAAGTCAATGGTTACAGGTTATATATATTAGAGTTTCCATTAAAAAACAAAGTTAAAAATAGAAAGCACAGAGAAAATATGTATGCTTATATATAATTATTTTTCTTTCTATTTTTAAATTAATTTCTTTAAATGTATTTATTGTTGCTGTGCCTTTTGCATATTAGTATTTAGATATTTTTCTGAATTGCTGTTATGGCTCAATATGTGTTACTTCTATTTCTACTTACTTCTGCGTTACTTCTATTTCTACTATCTTATTATTATTATTATTATTATTATTATTATTATTATTGTTATTATTATGTATTTTTTATTTGTGTTTTTGGCATAAATGTTGTTTTTGATGCAGGAATTTATATAAATGTGAACTAATTTAGTTTTTTTGCTGATTGATTGGAACAATTGATGTACTGATTCTTTATATTTTACAGTGTAATTCTCTGACTAATATTTAGGCCTGTCATAATATCTATTTTTTGTTGTATAATATTGCATTAAAATATATTGCAATAATATTTTTGTCATTTTAAGACCGTTTTATACCACTCATCATTATATAATTCAAGAATGACAATGTAATATCATCACAATGCAAATACACTCTTCCAAAAAACACATCATATTTTATTATTAAGAATATTTTATTTAATTATAATCATTTTAACAATTTAATAATTGTCTGCTACCAGATATTTTCAGTTGTCAGACACCCACATGAAAATATACTATAGTAATTTATTGTAAATATTAGTGTTTTTTTAACCATTCTGACACTGACACCTCCTATAGAGATAGAGATGTTGCACAATCAGCCAAAATATTACTAGAATTGGTTTTTATGTGTGGGTGATATCACCACAAATGATTGCAGTCATGTCCATGTGTTGTGCGATAAGTCGATATATTGATTATTGTGATAGACCTACTAATATGCATCAATAAAACAGAGTTAAACTAAAAAATACTATGCTCAAAAAAAAAAATAATAATAATAAAAAAAATATATATATATTATACATGATTTCTGAAGCAGCATGTGACACTGGAGATATTGTACTGAGAAAATTTTACTTTGCATCACAGAAGTGACGTTTTGTTTAATAAATAAAAAGTTAAAATTAACATTTTAATTTAATCTTTCCTTTATTAGGTTCATGTTATGTCAGACAGAAAATAACACCGTAAAAACAATATAAATAATGTTGATACATATAGATGTACAAAACATGCCATAACAATTATGCACTGATACAATTCACCAAACAAGAAATTATCGAGAAAACATAATTATACACTAAATAAGTGTAGAGATCATAAGGTAAAATATCACACACATATATATTTCGTGCATTGCCACGAGGCCACAGGCCAAGTGCCTTAGTGTACAACCAGTGACGATATACAGCCACATCCCACTGCTACGAGTGTAATATTGCGTTTATACAACAGTTCCGATGGCATAATTGTGTATATAAAAAAGAAAATCTGAAAATCTCAAGAATGCTTTTGTAATAGCAACTACTTTTTTTTGCCATTCCTTCACATCTCCAGCCGACGTCAGAACAGCAGAAGCCGTTACTAATTCACCAACGTCACTTTAGAGCTAGTATTTCAATGATTCTCTAGCGTAATGTCTAAAGTGATGACAAAACAGGGGATTTTGCTGACATTTTAAGATTATAAGGCTGAACGGCATTAAATGTTTTCAGTCTAGAGACATTTCTCTGTATTTCTCTGTTGCAATTGGGATATCACAATAATTAACCCCGAAAATAAACAAAGCAGTGCAAAAACTACCAGATTGCTGTTGTGTTTGCGGTAAGGAAAAACGCTAAACACATGCGGGCATTTCTTTCTTTTTTTCTTTTTACTGAACTACTCTGCAGTAACGAAAACGGGAGACGCATGAAAAACAAAGAGGGCCAACGAAAAAGTAACTCAGGGTTATACAAAGAGTGACCAACACAAAATACACACATTCCTGATGAGGCCCATGTCACACTCAATACGCTACAATTACTATAATATTAATACAGCACTACAACATACAAAAGAGAGAGATCGACTTAGAATGTCACTTACCAGATTTATAATGATTTGATCAGCTGTAGTTTGTAGTTTTACGCTGAATTTTTTTTCCTCTGATGGCTTAATGTGGTCTCTGTTGCCATCTTGTGGATGGACAACATCAACCGTCTTTGCTCTGCGGCAGAACAACTACATTCTTGACTAAAAAAGCCTCAAAAGTAGCAGTTTTAAATTGTAAAGAAATTTTGTTGTCCAAGTTTGTTGTCCAACAGCTGGAATATTTGTCAAACTGTAGTGACTTTATTTATCTGCTATAACAAGAGTTGTGGCTGTACGAGTGCTGATATTGCAGAATATCGCATGGCTATCAGCCAATCAGATTTGAGAACCAGACAAAACTGTTGTATATATGTATAAAAACATGCATGCATAAGATAGCATGAAAATAACAATACTAGTGAAACAAACAATCGGATATAAAAATAAATAAATAAATAAATAAAATAAAACATTGCAAAAAAAAAATGGGAGATTTAAGTGTCTCCTTATAAAAAAAATTAAAAAGGCTTCAGTCTTTTTGGAACGGTTTTGGGTTTTGTTTTACTGCAAACCGAGTCCTTTTCATTCTAAGAGCATGTAAAAAATCAAAAACCCATTGGCGATAAGAAGAGGGAACTGCTGACTGCTAATTCATAAGAAAAACAGATATTATAATGTATTCAATTCATCTTTATTTCTATAGCGCTTTTACAGTGTAGATTGTGTCAAAGCAGCTTAACATAGAAGTTCTAGTAAATTGAAACTATGTCAGTCCAGTTTTCAGAGTTGAAGTTCAGTTTAGTTCAGTTCAGTGTGGTTTAATTTTCACCGCTGAGAGTCCAAACACTGAAGTCCAATCCATCGATGCTTAGCTCCACAAGTCCCGAATCATGTAAGCCAGTGGCGAGGAACAAAACTTCACCAATTGGCGAAAGTGAAGGAAAAAAAACCTTGAGAGAAACCAGGCTCAGTTGGGCATGGCCATTTCTCCTCTGGCCAAACTTCTTGTGCAGAGCTGCAGTCTAAGCACCGGAGGCTGGAGAAATCTAGATGTCCATCCTGAAGATGCTGCAGGACGAAAGGTCACCAGCTGGTGTTCAAGCTGGCCCTTCAGGATCAATGCGAAGACTCGTCTGTCACTTGGGTCTTTCAGGAGTCAGTCTCATGCTTTCCACTCCTCCATGACCATCACAGCAGCTGCTCAGGATGCGGCCTGGTCCAGGATTATGGAAACCTCTGGAATAATAAAAACAGACTTAATAACATATTCAAATTATAATGTCTTTTGGGAAGGATTCCTGGCTCCGGTTGGCCTAAATAAAGCAGACTAACAATCCATTAGAGAATTTGGATTTCAACAGCATTGTGTTTTATGTGTATGCTAATGCAAAGAGATGTGTCTTTAATCTAGTTTTAAACTGACAGAGTGTGTCTGCTTCCCGAACTGTGCTAGGAAGGCTGTTCCAGAGTTTAGCTGCCAGATATGAGACGATTTACCGCCTACAGTTGATTTTTTTTAATATTCTGGGAGTAATCAATTGTCCAGAATTAATTGAGCGTAGTGGACGTGAGGGCCTATAGTACACCAGGAGCTCTCTCAAATACTGGGGAGCTAAGCCGTTCAGGGCTTTGTAGGTAGTCAATAAAATTGTTAAACTCATACGATATTTAATAGGGAGTCAATGCAATGATGAAAGAACTTGAGTGATATGATCATAGTTCTTTGTTCTAGAAAGCACTCTAGCAGCTGCATTTTGAACTAGCTGAAGTTTGTTAATTAGGCCAACAGGTAGGGGTGTGACGAGACGCCTACTCCACGAGACGAGACACGAGATTGGGTTCATGAGAACGAGACAAGATTTTTACACTATTTTAAAGAAATCCTTAATGATGAATATCAATCGAATAATCTTAGAATTCAAAAATGAAATAATTCGAAAATAGATTTTTATTTAAAAAAAAACAATCACAAAATGCAAAACAATTTAGGTGTTTTTTTAATTAACTTGTAATGAATTTACTTCCATTTTTATGTATACAATTTCCATAATTATTCCCATAATTTTATGTATGCAATAGTTTTATGTTAGTTTAAATTAAATTCTATGCAATGAACATGCAAAATATTTGTTAATATTTAAATAGAAAATAGCAAACTCTACTGACAGGCTTTTCTTCTATAGCATTTCAGAGTATTTACATTGCAGACCTTGATGGTCAATTCGGATTTTCTGACAGTGTCAGATTTTTTTTGATGACCTGCTTACATTTATCATCTTTTAAATGTGACTCATACACGATTGACTGCAATTACACAGCACACGGCTAAAGCCGCAATGACCAGGAAAAAAAAGCGGGCGCTGACTAACAGTTGATAATAAAGCTCTTTTTTTTTTTTCCTCCATTCCTGTATTTCTTCAGTTCCCATGGTTTCATTTTTTTTTATTTTCTTCTTGACAAGTTGTTTTGCTGTAGTTTATGACAAAAACCATTCTCATTTGGCCATTTTCTGGTTTTTAAACCAGTAGGCATCTTGATGTAATGTCCATGGCATGATTTCTGCACGTGATGTATGCAACAGTATTACGTGGCGGATGGTGCGCTCTCTTTCTCTCTTGTGAACAAGCTTAAATACTTGTGCTCCATCACACATATGAAAGCTTTTTTAGTCCCTGTGTGGAATTTGGTCACTTCTGCTTTTCACGTACAGCATAAACGTGTTTGGTAATGATAAAGGAGGATGTGTTGAGTCTCCAGCAGTTCAGTATGTGTTTGTAGGTGCAGAGAATATTGTGTCAAACAGCTGTGTGGACTGTCCTATTGCAAAATGCTGCTAAAAGTCCTAACCGATGGTAGCCTAATAGTT
Source organism: Danio tinwini (assembly GCA_903798205.1). Taxonomy (NCBI): domain Eukaryota; kingdom Metazoa; phylum Chordata; class Actinopteri; order Cypriniformes; family Danionidae; genus Danio; species Danio tinwini. Next base: position 4,166,585 of record CAIGQZ010010775.1, read on the forward strand.
AGATTTTTGTTTTTACATATATGTACTGCACTTCAATAATGAGACTTTGTCCATGGTTAATTTTAGTGGCTATAGTTGCAGCCTCTGCTTGGACATGAATAATGCAGCAGCCCTTTGGCCGGTAAGAAAAAAAAGTGGTTGCATCACACCCGCCCGCCCAACCGAGTGGCATATACAACACAGAGGCCAGCCTTACCAGGTGTGTGCAAAGCACTTGATTTGCAGTTTAAATTCAATCCTGCTTCCAATCTTCAATGCTAATTTTACTCTCACGCTCCATCATGATAACATCTACTCATGTGACAACTTTTTCACCTCGACGAGAAATCTTGTCATGATTTAATCTTGCGAGATCTCATCCAACGAGATCTTGTCACACCTAGGCATGGGCCGATATAAGATTCTGACGATATGATAACCTTGGATAAAAATATCACGGTATTGTGATTACTGCTCTAAAATATGTTATTTTTAATTGTCTGGATAAAAACTAAAACTTTTTTTCCCCTTTGAAAACAGTATATTTAATTTTTTGAAAGATTTATAATAGTTTGGAGCTGTAAACATGTCAGGCTAAATAATTCAAATGAATCATTGACTTCTGCTGTCTTCATTATTTTTAGAAACACTAATTTCTTTACAATTTAAAATTGCATGTTTTGGATATTTTTCTCTGCTGAAGATACTGTTGTCCTAAAAAAAAGTAATTAAAAAATCTTACACATACCTTAGGGACGGTATTACAGAAAGTTTTGGCGGTTTTAAAACCTTGACTTTTCCAAACCGCGGTATACCTTGAAACGGTTATCGTCCCATGCCTAGTCACACCCCTACCAACAAGGCAACCGCCTAGTAACCCATTACAATAATCTAATCTAGAGGTCATGAATAGCTTTTCCGCATCAGACATTGATAGCATATGTCGAAGTTTGGCAACATTTTTAAGATAGGGAAAAAATGCAGTTTTATAGATGTTTGAAATCTGGCCTTCAAACGACAGGTTGCTATCAAAAATCACCCCCAAATTTTGGACTGAAGATGAGGACAGGGCCAGACAGTGTTCTGGGTTTTTGCGTGTGAGGTTTTTTGGGTCCAATAAGCACTTTTAATTCATAAGAAAAACAGATATCATAATGTGTTAAATGGTTTCACAGTATTGGTACAGTTTTCTTTTTGATCACAAATGCAGCTTTGATGAGCTATAAGACCTTGTTCACAATCATAAACGTTTGACCAGTTATGTACGTTCATGATTCTTAGTGTAGGTGTAACCGGTCTGTCCTTTATTATGTAAAAGTACATGAATGTGGAGGAGGATGTGGTTTACATGCTTTCATAAGCACTTTCTTTAAAAATTTTCCTGAATTGCGAAAAAAAAAAATTCAGAGGAAACAGCCAAGTTTGACACATTATTTTCTTGTAAGGCAAGAATGTCAGCCACTCCCTTTGAAATCAGCATGTGTCCGCAGTGCTGTTTTTTGCTTTAAACCACCACATCCCACATCCCATAAAGCAACAATAGGGAGGAAGTATGGGTCGCTAGCAGGTAAACTGACCTCTGATCACGTTCACTGCGGTGGCAAGGACGCTTCATTCACACAAAGGCTCACTTTTGTAGTCACTTGCTTCATGTAGGTGTGCATTCCGCCGTGAACATGGCATCGGCCCACCATGTGCTTGTGTTTGGTGCCAGGCATCCATAGTTGCCCCGCTGTGCTACTCTGTGCCAAGCACCTGCAACACACACTGATCAGGAACGAAGCCAAAGTCTGGGGGAAGATCATCACACAACCACTTCTTAGAAAGGAAGTAAATTCATTTTCAAGGAAGTAAAAATGTGGGAGTATTTTTAGAATCTTTTTGGGGTGCAGTACGGACTAGTGTTGTTTTAGAGGATCAGATATCTGGTTTAATGAGGGATGGAAACAGTATAGTGTCTGTTTTTTGTTTATAGTTTGGTTGGATGGTGCACTAATACAGACTTTGAATAGTCTCTTATAATAAATTGAATCATAGTTTGGTTGGATGGCACATTAATACTTGACTTTGCATAGTCTGGTATAATAAATTGGGTGGGCGACAAGGTGGCCCAGTGGTTGGAACTGTTGCCTCACAGCAAGATGGTTGCTGGTTCAAGTCCCAGCTGGGTCAGTTGGCATTTCTGTGTGGAGTTTGCATGTTCTCCCTGTGTTGGCGTGGGTTTCCTCCGGGTGCTCCGGTTTCCCCCCACATTCCAATGACCTGCGATATAGGTGAATTGAATAAACTACATTGGCCGTAGTGTATGAGTGTGAATGAGTGTATGGGTGTTTCCCAGTACTGAGTTGCAGCTGGAAGGGCATCCTCTGTGTAAAACATATGCTGGATAAGTTGGCGGTTCATTCCGTAGTGGAGACCCCAGATTAATAAAGGGACTAAGCCGAAGAAAAATTTATGAATTATTTATCAATTAAAAGTTTTTTATTAAAAAATTTTGATTACATTCCCATTCAACCTATAGGCCAGGGGTCATCAACTATATTTGTCAGAGGGCCAGAGTTTTACCAGACAATCTCCCTGGGGGCTGGACCCTCAAGAAGAAAAAAAAAAAAATAAATCTAATTTTGGCTTAACATTGTTTAATGTTTATACTTTTTCCATTTCTTTAAAAAACTGAAGGCATTTGATTCAGGCTCCCATCACCTATACCACAGTCAAACACTAGGAGTGATTAGATATTTAGCCTCTACTCAATTAGGCTAAGTCAGCAAGGGGAAATGTAACTTTAGCCATTAATTAAGCACTGTGAGTAGCCCGTTTCAGCATTGTGATTTGAATACAAGCCCACTTAACGTTTCATTTGATATGTGAACATTATTTGTGACCTGTTTTGTTCTGGTACCAGGTTATTTATTTACCATGCTATTTTAAGTTGTGCCAGATTGCTTATCCTCATTTTTTTTAGTCCTGAGGCAGACATCCCAAGTCTCACGGAAGTTCTGTGAGTCTCCCACAAATGCATAGAGACTCCCGGATGCCCGCAAAAGTATGATAATCTCCCGGAAATTGCGCGTCTCCCTCCCGCTCCTCAAATACGTTGCGCACCCCTCTCCACCACATCCCTCTTTGCTCTTCATCACACACACGTCGTGCGCACTCCGCCTACACCCCACCTGGACTTTACTTACGCTAAAACCTGAATTTCCAAAATTTTGGAATCCAGTCGCGGGTCGCATTGAACGGCTCAGCGGCCCGGATTTGGCCCGCAGGCCGCCAGTTGATGATCAGTGCTATAGGGCTTTCCCTGTCTAAAGATTTTCTTAGTCGACTAGTCGCTCATATTAAATTGTTTAAGCCTACTTAAGCAAATATGGGGAAACGGTTTGAGTTTAAGAGCTGAGAATGAATGTCATATGTAAAACTGATTAATGTTGTACAGATATACTGTTATAGTGATGAAAATCATCTTTTGTAAGCTGTTTAGACAGGACTGTGTGTAGGTATAGTGTGTCCACAGTCATATTGGAGTGGTAGAAACACAATAAGTCTTTTTATTTATTTATTTATTTTTTAATAAAGTTTCCTGACATTAAAATAGGATCCAAATCCCTCCCATTTTGAGTCCCACCGCAACTTGATGTAGTAGTTTGGTTTCCCCGCCATCTCAATTGATTTACAGCCGTGTATTAACATGTCTTTGTAGTAACGCTTATAATCCTATCAACAAGACAGTATGTGCGCAAAGCAACTGGGATTAAAAGATCTGTTCAACTTTCTGTGATCATCAAACAACATCAAATGTGATCAAGAATGAGCTTTACAAGTTTAAAATGTTTTTAAAACAGTGCATGTGTAATGATTGGGCGGGGAGGACTAGCATTAAAGGCGCTGGCCACCAAAACAGCTACATGGTTGTTCAATGTAGAAACTTCCAAACATTCTTAAAGGTATAATAAATAATCAAATGGGTGTTTTGAGCTGAAACTTTACAGACACATTCTGGAGACACAAAAGACTTGTATTAAATCTTGAAAAAGGGGTAAAATAGGTGCCCTTTAAAAGCTTGAAGATGCATAAAATGGCACAGACAAATGACATGATTATGAATGTAAAAAAACAACAACATGGAGCTTTACTGAATATTTATTATTTGTTAATAAAATAAAAGTATAACATTCACACAAATTACAACATATGAACATTATTTTAATGATCATGTTTTGATCATATCATATTATAAAAATATAATATGAAAATAATAATAAAAAATGTATTATTTGTTTTATTATTATTTCATGGGATTCACCATTCAATCAGCAGCACTTTGCAAGGCCAGTGTTCACACTTGAGGGAAGTTCTGCATCTTACTGTATTTTTTTCCTGTTTAACAGCAGCTGTTTCTAAGAAGATCATTGTTTCTGAAATGGGGGAATCCACAGAGTTCGCTTCACTGACCGGACAGTCCTTGGAATTCTTTAATATGTAGCTGAAATGCAGAAAAGAAAGATTAAACTTTAACTCGGCTTGAATATTTGTGTTACATTTCCAATGACTCAGCCTACAAGAAAAGTCGTCTTAAAGTGAAAGTACACCTAAAAGTGAAAGTTATGCTGTTTTACCCACCATCAGTCCATAAAAGAAAGTCATGTGGTTTAAAACAATAAAAAACTGAGTGAATAAGGACAACATTTTTGTAACTCTATGTCGTTCCTCCATTACACAATATGGCTGTTAAAAAATGGCTTTTTTTCACAAATTGTCACAGTTTATCAGCAAAACACAGGAAAAACAGGTTCACAAAAATGTCTGCAGAAACTATAAATCATAGCTGTGCTACTGTAGTGATTTTCACAAGTGTCTGCAGAAGCCTCTTCCTGTGTGGAAGTGGGGAGTTTGTAAAAGGAAAGCACTGAACCACGCGCCAGGATATCTGTGAGTCAACCGGGGGAAAAGATTGAGGAATCATTTACAGATGGAGGAATTCTCTGTTTGAAAACAGTGCTGTTAGAGTGATTTTTTTTTTAATTATTTATTTTTTCATTATTAATATTTTTTAGTTTTGTTGTTTTTTAATAAAATTTTTTGTTTAGTTTTATTTTGTATTTTTTGTATTTTATTTTGTGTTTAGTTTTTTTTATTTTCTTTAATGTATTTTCTTTTTATTTCTTATTTATTTTTTGTTGTTTTTTATTACTTTTATTGTTTATTAAATTTTTAGTTTTGTTGTTTTTTATTTTATGTATTTTATTATGTATTTTGTTGTAACATTTAAATTTTTAGTTCTTATTTTTAATTTTTATTATTTATTTATTTTTATTTATTTATTTATTTAGTTTATTTTTTGTTTATTTTATGACTTTGACTTACATTTGAAATACATTCAATATCATCACCTAAATTACAGTAAAAATGCAGTTAACCCTAATCATTTTTAAAACCTCTTAATTAAAGGTCTAATGGCACAAATGACGTTTGATACACATTTCTTTACTTGAGGCTGTGTAAAAGGTCTATTTGATGGCAAAAGCTGAAATTTTATATTTACGGTGTGGAAACAATATTCAAATATTTATTTTATAATTATATTTTTACATTTTGTATTCATTCTATTTATTATTATTATTATTATTATTATTATTATTATTATTATTATGTTAGTACATCCAAAGACTTAAGTAATTTTATCTTCGTTAATCATTTCATCGTCACTGACCACTAATGTTGAATTGATGTTTTAAATCATTCATTTTTGTTGCTTTGTGTATGCTAAACCAATTTTTTTTCAAAGTCATTTTAAAATTAAGACCCCCTTTCAAAGGTTGACGACGTATAAATCAGATATCTAAAATCATATTTACACAGTCAATCAGCACAAATGTTTTTGACAGGATTTACTGAAAAAATGCAGTGAAATGTCAGTGATGAAATAGCTGGGAAACAGATGTTATTGCATATGCGTATCAAGTTTTATTTTCAGACACAAAATATGTGGGTGGAGAGTTTCAAACTAATTATGCAATGTTAATTGTGCAATCCTAAAGTCAATTTGCTACTCTGAAAATAACATTTTCAGAAACCACAGATGTCTAATTTTGTGTGTGTGTGTGTGTGTGTGTGTGTGTGTGTGTGTGTGTGTGTGTGTGTGTGTGTGTGTGTGTGTGTGTGTGTGTGTGTGTGTTTGTTTTTGTTTTTTTAGGTTTTTACCATTTGTGCCTTTGCCACCACTGGTGGTTATGCTGGATCCACTGTGTTCACCGTTACATGTCCAAACAAAGATGTAGTTGATGTTACTGCTAATTTTGCATATCCTTTCAGGTATAAACGATCAAATTTCAATTATATTTCTATACATTTTTATTTTTAAAATCCTGTCCAGTTGCAATTAGGGAGGACCGTTCACACCAACCGTGTAAACCATAAATAATTAGGGCTGGGCGAAATGGCAAAAGTGCAATCTCGATTATTATTTTTCATATTGAATGATAAAGATATATATTAGTTGTATAAGTTGTTAATGCTTACAGATTTAAAAGAGTACCCCAACAATGACTGAAGCTACAAAAATAACATATTTTCGGCCGATAAATTTTCAGTGGCCGAAAATTCGATACATCTTGAATGGATCGAATTCAATACATCTGGAATCACTACATCTCGGTGGCTGAAAATTCTATATCTACACACTTTTAGATTCCCATTGTTGCACATTTCTGTAATTGGCTCCTAGATCAATTTAGAGTAAAGAAGTCCACAGCTTAGCATTGTTATTGACGTAAATATTTTTTCCAGTTGCCAAATGATAAACGCATTGGAATCCAACCAGAATCCATCCTTCTTTAAAGGGTCAGTTCACTCAAAAATGAAAATTATTTACCCTTATTTCTTTCCAATCCCCTGAGATGTTCATTCATATTCAGAATTCTAAATTAAGATATTTTAGATGAAATCTGAGAGCTCTCTCATCCTCCATAGGCATGTAAAACATGTCTTGTTTTAAACAAGACATTTACATGTAAAACATGTAAATATCTCTGTTTGCCTATGTCTTCCTCATCATATCAGGATGTGTGTGTTTAGTGAGGGCGATACGATGTCTGTGGGTGCGTGTTGCGCTGGTAACTCTAATGGCAATACGTCATACTGCCCATAGTAAACACAGACCACTTGATGCAGGAGAGAAGATATAAGCAAACAAAGTTGTAATTACAGGTTTTTTGTTGTTGCAAAAAATGTGTTTTTGGAGCTTTGTATGATTACAGTTTAACTAAGGCTGCACAATATTGGAAAAACCGGATATTGAAATACATAGTTTTTCATTAATTTCATCAGATGATTTGAATAGCTCTATTTGGAAAGATTTCATTCGTTCATAGGTCTCGAACTCAATTCCTGGAGGGCCGCAGCTCTGCACAGTTTTGCTCCAACCCCAATCAAACACACTTGATCCAACTAATCAAGGTGTTCAACAGTAGTCTTGACCACTTTGATAAGTTAGATCAGGTGTGTTTATTATGGTTGGAGCAAAACTGTGCAGAGCTGCAGCCCTCCAGGAATTGAGTTCGAGACCTATGATAGATCGGGATGATCAAGTCTTTTTCTATGCAGTGCATTTGCATAAATTCGAATAAATTACAAGCGTAAATAAATACAACAGAGCAAAGATAAACGTTAAATAAACAGTGCTTTATGGTTCTCTGGAGAGTCAAACAGTATTCAGGTACTAAAATTCTAAAGTAAAATAACATGGTCATCCTTTTATAAATTGTTTAAAAACAATATCTTTATCTTTTAATCTTTATTAAGTAATATGCACTACCTGACAAAAGTCTTGTCGTAGATCCCAGTTGTAAGAGCAACAAATAATAACTTGACTTCTAGTTGATCATTTGGAAAAGTGTCATTTATCAGATGAATCATCTGTTGAACTGCATCCCAATCATCACAAATACTGCAGAAGACCTATTAGAACCCGCATGGACCCAAGATTCTCACAGAAATCAATCAAGTTTGGTGAAGGAAAAATCATGGTTTGGGGTTACATTCAGTGTGGGGTTGTGTGAGAGATCTGCAGAGTGGATGGCAACATCAACAGCCTGAGGTATCAAGACATTTGTGCTGCCCATTACATTACAAACCACAGGAGAGGGCAAATTCTTCAGCAGGATAGCGCTCCTCATACATCAGCCTCCACATCAAAGTTCCTGAAAGCAAAGAAGGTCAAGGTGCTTCAGGATTGGCCAGCCCAGTCACCAGACATGAACATTATTGAGCATGTCTGGGGAAAGATAAAGGAGGAGGCATTGAAGATGAATCCAAAGAATCTTGATGAACTCTGGGAGTCCGGCAAGAATGCTTTCTTTGTCATTCCAGATGACTTTCCAGAAGTTATTTGAGTCATTGCAGAGATGTATGGATGCAGTCCTCCAAGCTCATGGGAGTCATAGACAATATTAATTCTTTTTCCACTGCACCATGACTTTATAGTCTATACTGTACAGTATTACTGTTAAGTGACAAGACTTTTGTCTAAGCAAAGTCAGACCTTACTGTCCTAATTAAATTATGAAAAAATCAAGGCATGATCATATTTTATTTTGGTAAAATAAGCGTAATCTAGAGGCCTTTGCCTTTCATATAAGCCACTTCTGATACTAAATGATCAAATAGAAGTCAAGTTCTTATTTGTTGTTTCTAAAAATTGGATAGGCCACAAGACTTTTGTCAGGTAGTGTAATCCTGCGATGTGACTATTGCGGGTACACACAATGCTTAAACGATATATTGTGCAATATATCTTATTTTGACGTCCTAAATTAGGGCCGTCAATCCCCCCAAACCCCCCTGTAATTTACACCCTGCACTTAAGTCACATGGAGTGTTTTGACAATGTTTTTGATTCCTTTTCTGAATTTTGACTTTTCTGGATTCTTGCTGTCTATGGAGGATTTCATCGAAAATATCGTAATTTGTGTCTGAAGATGAACAACTGTGGGGTTGCAATGACGTGTATAATGAGTAATTAAAAATCGAATTTTCTTTTTTGGTTGAACTAATTCTTTACAGATCTCAAAACGTGATGATAAAACAAATGATAATGTGCATTGGTGTTTATGATAATGCAGTTATCTTTATTGCTTTTGGTGTGAACGAGCCTTAAATCATTTGCATGTTGACAGTCTTGAAGGAAATGAATGTTATAGTTCTGTGCACTTAATTGATAGAAAAGCCCCAGTTAACATGTGACTTCCGCTTTCTAGGCTCCCGAGTCACCCATACCTGATTAGTCATTGCAATGGCTCCAAGAACACGACTTTCCTGCAGGGAGATTTCTCATCCTCTGCTGAATTCTTCGTCTCTATCGGCGTGTTGGGTTTTCTGTACTGTACCTTCACCCTCATCCTGTACTTGGGCTACCAGCAGGTTTACAGGGAGTCGAACCGAGGCCCCATCATTGTAAGTCATTGATTTGATTTCAGTCAAAAAAACAATTTCAGATATGATTTTTTTTCAGATATTATTGTGATTGTGAGCAAAATGCAATGTCCCATTTTGGTGTGTGCATTAAATTAGATAACAAATATGATTTTTATTCGCATAGAAATTATTTTAAATGCTTTTACCATGTTTTAGTTTAAAATAATTATTGAAAAAAAATGTCAAACTTTGGGTAAAATAATGTTACATTATAATTCAGCATAACAAATCTATTCATCTCTCAAGTTATCATGGAAAATTTTTATTAGATTATAAATGATAAAGAAGTGTCTTTATGAGTTGGTTGAACAATAGTGGAAAATAAGTTTAATATAAAATTATTTTTATTTAAAAATTACAGTTTTTTATATAGATATTGTTATTTTACTGAATCACACTTTATGGGCATTTTTGTAAAGTGTAAAACTGAACCATTTTTGTTACTTAAAACTAAAAATGTCAAGTGAAACAAACAAATAAATAAACACAAACTTTATTGTTTCATTTGGTTGTCATGGAAATATTTCAGATTTTAAATTTTAGTAACAAGATGTACTGAAATAACTACAATTATAGCTAAAATTAAAACATTACAAAATCACTAAAACTTAAAGTAAAATGTCAATAAAAGCTCAAATAAATCTCAGTTTTTACCGAAATAGCACTGCTTGGCATTAATCAAAACAAAATAATAAAAAACTTTGACCTGCATTTTAGAGTGATATAATGTTACAAAACAGAATATTGGTAAAATTTGTAGTTTTTGTACTGGTTTGATATACAGTTTATTTTGTGTGCCTTTTTCAGTCTGTATATATATTTTTCCTTTTTATATGTATAGACAGACAGACAGACAGACAGACAGAAAGAAAGAAAGAAAGAAAGATACAGACTGAAAAGGGCACAGAAAATAAACTGTATATCAAATATATATAGCAGGGAAAATAAGTATTGAATACGTCACCATTTTACTCAGAAAACATATTTCTAAAGGTGCTGTTGACTGGAAATTTTCACCCGCTGTTGGTAACAACCAAAGAAATTTAATTGAAACCGGAGAAAGCTGAAATTTAATTGAAAATCAAGCTGTAGAATGGCCCAGCCAATCCCCTGACCTGAATCCAATAGAAAGTACAAATTAAAGATCAGATTGATAGACAAGACCCACAGAACCATCAAGATTTTCACACTTTGTTGAAGTCTGTGAAAACCCCACATTTGAGCAATGCATGTGACTTCATTCTCCATATGAGAGGCGTCTTTAAGTTGCCATTACCAAAAAAGTCTTTAAGTATTAAATACATTTCAGTAGTTCAGCACTTTCTCATTGTGTTATTCCATTCTTATCACACATAACAAATCTTTCAGATTTTATTTTTATGTTTGTTTTGTTTGGGTTTTTACCTAAATCTGGTTCACTTCAATGTAAACAACTCCTTTAGAAATATTATTCCAAATGCACCTTTAATATACCTATTATAATATAGATAAAAAAACATTATTTACTCACTTTACCATAACATATTTTTTCATCTTAACAGAAAAACATATATCCATTGTAAAGGCTGTACATTTTGGAGCTAATACCTCTGTTTATTATCCAAGTGTCTTCTATTTACATCTTCTCTTGTTATATCTTTCTTATTTTTTGTCTTTCTGACAGCCTCTTTGTCAGATTATAAATTTTCTCATGCAGTTCCCACAAATAAGCACTGATACCACAAACTGTGCTCTGTTTGTTCTCCAGGATCTGGTAGTGACCGGGATCTTTGCCTTCTTGTGGCTGGTTTGCTCCTCCGCCTGGGGAAAAGGTCTAACTGATGTCAAATATGCCACAGATCCAAACAGTCTTATTAAGCACTGTCTGGCTGAAGATAAATGTGACATAAAGAGTTACCCATCTGTAGGCCGTCTAAATTCCTCTGTGGTGAGTATATGAGTCTTAATTCCACTCTTCTTTTGTTTTTGTTTTGTTTTTCAAACTAAAGGTCATTTAAAGTGCTTTGAAATGTGCATTTTTATTCGATGTTTGATGTAATCTAAACTAAAACCTGAAGAGAGGGCGGGACATATCATAGCCTCCTCCCCTTTTTTAAATAACAGCCGATAGCCTTTCATGCTTATTGCATCTCTGCCAGTGAGAGTGGTTGAGATCAAGCGCATCAAATGTGATGTGTCTTGAAGGGGGCGGGGCATGTCAGATACTAGAGAGCATTTGATTGGTCAGAAGATTTGATGAGAAACTGAAGTATGAGGTGACATCAAAAAAAATTGTTGATCAATTTAGGCAGACAAATTGCAAACTTTAAATGTTTTATATCTTTTAAATGCAAATTTTGTCACTGTTTTGGAGTAAACTTATTATAGATATCCTTAAACCAAAAAATGGATGGACAGATATAGAGAAAGGAAAGAAGGAAGGATGAATGGATGGATGGATGGATAGACAGATAGAAAGAAAGAAGAATGGATGGATGGATGGATGGATGGATGGATGGAAGGATAGATACAAAGAAAAAGAAGGATGGATGGATGGATGGATGGATGGATGGATGGATGGATGGATGGACGGACAGATATAAAGAAAGAAAGATGGATGGATGAATTAATATAGAGAAAGAAAGAAGAATGTAGGAATGGACTGATATAGAGAAAAGAAGGATGGATGGATGGATGGATGGATGGATGGATGGATGGATCGAAAGAAAGAAAGAAAAAGAACGAAAAAAAGAAAGAAAGAAAGAAAGAAAGATGGATGGATGGATGGACAGATATAAAGAAAGAAAGAGAAAGAAGGATGGATGGATGGATGGATGGACAGATATAGAGAAAGAAAGATGGATGGATGGATGGATGGATGGATGGATGGACAGATATAGAGAAAGAAAGATAAATGGATGGATGGATCGATGGACAGATATAGGGAAAGAAAGAAGGATAGATGGATGGGTAGAAAAAGATGGATGGATGGATGGACAGAAAGAAAGAAAGATCGATGGATGGATGGATGTACAGATATAGAGAAAAAAATATGGAAGGATGGATAGATGGACAGATATAGGGAAAGAAAGAAAGATGGATGGATGGGTGGATAGAAAGAAAAAAGAAAGATAGATGGATGGATAGACAGATATAGAGAGAAAGATGGATAGATGGATGGATGAACGAACAGATATAGGGAAAGAAAGAAGAATGGATGGATAGAAAGAAAAGAAGAAAGAAAGATAAATGGATGGACAGATATAGAGAGAAAGATGGATGGATGAACAGATATAGGGATGGATAGAAAGAAAAAAGAAAGAAAGATGGATGCATGGATGGATGGACAGAAAGAAAGAAAGAGAGAAAGAAAGAAGGATGGATGGATGGACATATATTAGGAAAGAAAGATGGATGGATGGACAGATATTTAGAAAAAATATGGATGGATGGACAGATATAGGGAAAGAAAGAAAGAAGGATGGATGGATGGATGGATGGGTAGCAAGAAAAAAGAAAGATGGATGGATGGATGGATGGATATAGAGAAAGAAAGAAGGATGGATGGACTGAAAGAAAGAAAGATTTATTCATAGATATAAATATGGATAGATAGCTATATAGATGGGTGGATGGATATCCATGTATGTAAAATGTAATATATATATATATAT
>CAIGQZ010010775.1:4179790-4195819 GCA_903798205.1 Danio tinwini
TTTTTTTTTTTTTTTCTAACTATTTAGATGTTATGGTTATTTCAAAATGATAAAATGGCTTAAAATGCATTTTAAAAGTAGTTTTCTGGAATAAAAATTCAATCAAATAATTGCAAGTCAAAACAACTTCAAAATCAATGATAATGGTTACATTTACACTCATCAATGTTGCCAGATTTTTGCAAAACACTGCAAAAAAAGTCATTAAACTTTTTAATACTTAACTTTATATTTAACAATTTATGGTAACTGTTGCAACCTCCACCTTCTTTTTTAATTCAATGATTTCATAAGCAAAAAAATACAAATTTACACGTAGTACACGTAGCCACAATCTACGGAGACCCTGAAGGGAAGTGATGAGTGGAAGAAAAAAAATGGGTGGGAGAAAAAAAAACAGTGGTAGGAAAATATATATTTTTAAAAGTTTTTGCGTTCCCTGGCAAAGATTTGCGAGGGAACGCAAAGATGCTTTGCGAGGGAACGCAAAGATGTTTTGCGAGGGAACGCAAAACTGTTTTTTCACAAACACTTGCTGTTCACTTCATACATGTCAACCCTTCTGGATTATCCCGTATTTTACAATTCTATCCTGCTATCATCATATCATTCAGCATTTTCCCATATTTCTCATGTATTTTTAATCTTAATTTCATGCTGAAATGAACATAAAAATGTCTTCATTCACTTTCTTTCCATTTAGGCTGTGCGTCAATCATCACCCTTCATATGCAACCTCTGAATCAGCAAATGCAGGTTTGAGCCAATGACTGGTATAAGCGCTGACTGACAGAAGCGATCCGTATGATAAACTGATCCCAGATCAGCTTCTGTACACGCCATTTAAAGAGGAGCGAAAGTGCAGGGCATTTTGGGATATTCGGGTGTACAGTATGTTTAAACAAGACAAATACTCTTAATAATATGTAAACATGTCCGTCGTGCGCGTTTTATTTTAAACGCATCTAATGACAAAGAAATGCACAAACAGTTACGAAAGTAATGGAATACTTTCATTATAGGTATGTGCATTCTTACAGTGACACCACTGTTATCAAAAAAAAACAAAAACGAGATATTAATTTGCTGCTCTTCACTTGTTTGATAACAGAGGTGTCACTTTACATCTTGGCATGTTGAGGGTTGACATGTATGAAGTGAACAGGAAGTGTTTGTGGAAAAATATTTTTGCGAGGGAACGCAAAAACTTAAAAATATATATATTTTCCTATCACTGTTTTTTGTTCTCCCACCCATTCTTTTTTCCCCACCATCACGTCCCTTCTGGGTCTCCGTAACAATCAGTGTGCACATACTTTCAGAAAAATACGGTAAAAGTTTAACAAAAGTAAGCGTTACATAAACCCTTCTCTGTTCTCCCTCTTCTAGCTTTTTGGATTCCTGAACCTGATTCTGTGGGCAGGGAACTGCTGGTTCATCTACAAGGAGACTCCGTTTCACAAGCCAGCAAATCCACCAGTAAATGCAGAAGAAGGAGTTTCCACTTCCTAATCAGACAAAAGCGGCTCCTTCCTCTCTTCTCCACACATCCATACAGCAGAGGACATCACCGTTTGTTCATGTCCACACACACACACTGAAGAGAATCTACACTTTAATATGCAAAAGCGTCATGCATTGCAGTTCACTACTTATAAATGCAATAAGCTGAATTCATCATTTCTAGATTTTTGTTTTATCATTATTATTATATTAGTGTCTGCTTGAAGACACTGACAAAAGCAGGTCATAAAAAAATTGTATTAGATCATAGGTCTCGAACTCAATTCCTGGAGGGCCTCAGCTCTGCACAGTTTTGCTCCAGCCCTAATCAGACATACCTAATTAAACAAATCAAGGTGTTTAAGACTACTCTTGAACACCTTGATTAGTTGGATCAGCTGTGTTACAATAAGATTGGAGCAAAACTGTGCAAAGCTGCAGACCTCCAGAGTTTGAGACCTATGTGTTAGATCAAGGGTGCCCAAACTCGGTCCTGGAGGGCCAGTGTCATAGAGAGTTTAGCTCCAACCCTAATCAAACACGCCTGAACAAGCTATTCAAGCTCTAAATAGCATACTAGAAACTTCCAGGCTGGTGTGTTGAAGCAAGTTGGAGTTTGGGCATCCCTGTATTAGATCAATAGCATTTCGGTGACATCTTACAACTTTATTATGCTTTTTGATGTATTGTTATTATTTCTAAATGACGACCTGCGATTTCATAACTCTAAATATCCACTACAATCCGACTTTATGAAAAACGAGCACTTAAAACACTAGTATCACACTAATATCTAGCTCTAGATGTTGAAAGCTTGTTTTTCCTTGTAGTTTTAACATCTATTTATTGGTGCCTTTTCATTTACGTTCATGATGGGATGCTTTTTGCACGCCCAAAACACACATCTGAGTTAAATTTGTCAAATAAAAGAAAATCCTCCTAATTTCAGCCATAATCATCTGATATTTAGCATGCAACCTTTTATTTTAAAGGTGTTTGCGTCAGTTTAAGTGCTGTTTGGTTTAAAAATAATAATTAAAAAAACACTACACCAAAGGCCATATTTCTTATGCCATCAGGAAAAGTATGTTAATTGTTCAACACTAGGCATTGTTCAGCAGAAAGCAACTTAAATTCCTGGAGGGCCACAGCTCTGCACAGTTTTGCTTCAGCTCTAATCAGACACACTTGATTCATCTAATCAAGGTGTTCAAGACTGCTCTGGATATGCTGTGTAAGAATAGGGTTGGAGCAAAACTGTGCAAAGCTGCGGCCGTCCAGGAATTGAGTTTGAGAGCTTTGTATTAGATCAATAGCATTTCGGTGACATCTTACAACTTCTATTGATTACAATTTCTAAATGACGACCTGCGGTTTCATAACTCTAAATATCCACTACAATCAGACTTTATGAAAAACGAGCACTTAAAACACTAGTATCACACTAATATCTAGCTCTAGACGTCGAAAGCTTGTTTTTTCCTTGTAGTTTTAACATCTATTTATTGGTGCCTTTTCATTTACGTTCAAGATGGGATGCTTTTTGCACGCCCAAAACACACATAAGAGTTAAATTTGTCAAACAAAAGAAAATCCTCCTGATTTCAGGCATAATCATCTGATATTTAGCATGCAACCTTTTATTTTAAAGGTGTTTGTGTCAGTTTAAGTGCTGTTTGGCTTAAAAAAATAAATGCAAATAAAAAACACTACACCAAAGGCCATATTTCTTATGCCATCAGAAAAAAGTATGTTAATTATTCACTGTTCGACAGAAAGCAACTCAAATTCCTGGAGGGTTGCTGCTCTGCACAGTTTTGCTCCAGCTCTAATCAGACACACTTGATCCATCTAATCAAGGTGTTCAAGACTACTTTTAAACACCTTGATTAGTTGGATCAGCTGTGTTACAATAAGGTTGGAGCGAAACTGTGCAAAGCTGCGGCTCTCCAGGAATTGAGTTTGAGACCTATGTGTTAGATCAATAGCAATTCGCTGACATCTTACAACTTTATTATGCTTTTTGGTTTATTATTATTATTTCTAAATGACGACCTGCGATTTCATAACTCTAAATATCCACTATAATCCGACTTTATGAAAAACGAGCACTTAAAACAATAGTATCACAGTAAAATCTAGCTCTAGATGTTGAAAGCTTGTTTTTCCTTGTAGTTTTAACATCTATTTATTGGTGCCTTTTCATTTACGTTCATGATGGGATGCTTTTTGCACGCCCAAAACACACATCCGAGTTAAATTTGTCAAACAAAAGAAAATCCTCTTGATTTCAGCCATAATAATCTGATATTTAGCATGCAACCTTTTATTTTAAAGGTGTATGTATCAGTTTAAGTGCTGTTTGGTAAAAAAAAAAAAAAAAAACACAACACCAAAGGCCATATTTTTTTTATGCCATCAGGAAAAGTATGTTAATTATTCAACACTAGGCATTGTTCAGCAGAAAGTAACAATTGTTTAATAGTTTTTTTACTGTTCAGAGAAGTAATGTTGTCTTTTGTTTGTATTCAGCTGACTTGAAACTGTAAATGAAGCATCACATGGGGTTTGTGTGTATATTTACAGCATCTGTGGCATGTTTTACCATCTTATTTTTTACAGGAGAAAACTTTTTGTTGAATTGCATTCAGTTTGATCCTAAAATAGAGTAATTGTTCAATAACAGTGATTGTGTGCAGTGTATAATTGTTATTAGTTTGATTTTTATATCACCAGTTAATTTTTTTTAATATCCTTGAGTAGTTTCAAATGTAAGAGGAGCATTTACTGCCAAATCTAAATGTTTTAATCCAATTACCTGGTATGTGAATTTAGCTTAAATAGTAGACCATAAGAATTAATATAAAAAGGATTATAGTTTGGGTTCATTAGTGATTTAAAAGAGGAGAAAAAGTTAAAAGAGGCATTGTGGTCATTGTGCAATCCTCATTTGGTTTAGACATACAAAAACGGGCCTTCGGTTGTTCTTGCTGTTGTGTTTTGTATTTCTATTGTGTCTCTTAAGTTCAGAAGGAAAATCTCCAGAGGGACTGTTTGCAGTTTTTGGTTAGTATTAAAAGAGGAGAGCTGTAAATATACATTGGCTGTTGGTTTGTGTTTTTATTTCCAAAACAAACTTCTGTTTCCTATATAAAACCACTAGATGGTGGTGTTGTTTGCGCAATAAATCCATCGACTAATAACACTGGTGTCACATACTGTTCGTGTTTCTTTAGAAAAAGCACAGTAGACAAACCTTGAACAATAAATGTGAATTGCCTCTGTGCTTTCAGAAATTTAAACTACTAATTTAACAAGAAAATAACAGATTATGTACAGAATAAAATAATTAACAAAGATATATATATTAGGTTTTCATGCAGTCTTTTAGATGGAACACACTTTTAAGGGATGTAAACAAAAACAATGGCCCCAACGTATTTCCTGTTTTACATTTTTCATTTCTATAGCTTCTGAGAATCCCCAAAAAAAACACGTATTGATAAATAATGTTATGATAGCCATTTTAAGATTGATAGGATTGAATTGCCTCTTGTTACAGATATGAAATGGTTTGATAACAAGCAGGAAATGTTCATGGGCCAATGACGTAACCATATTGAAACGGTCTATAAGATCAGTTTGTACTGTAGAAAAAATAATATAAATAATAAATGTGTAGAAAAATTTGGTAAAATATATAATTTCTGTTTTGTTCTGCTTATTATTATATTTATTTATAGATGCTAGTTATTTTACTCTATTTTTTGTTTTCTATTTTGTTTTTAATGGTTTCCTTTTAATCTAAACTGATCTCATTGAAATATGTGTATTTTAATGTTATTCATGGTTAGAATTGGTTATTGTTTATAGGCTTGTTTCATGCGTTTATTTTTTATTTGTTTTAATGTTTTATTTTTACAACTAGGCAGGGGTGGACTTAACCAATAAGTGAGGTAAGCAGCCATCATATGTTGTATATATGTCTATAACTATTAAGAATTTAATGTTATTCTTTTCAAAACTGGGAGCCCCATGAATTGTGGAACTTCATTTAGTTTAATTTTACATTAAGAAGATAAAGGTTGAAATAAGTTTTTGACATGCAGTTTATTTACAAAATAAAATCTATTGAAAAAAATCTATAGAGAAAGAGAGTGTTTTGAGTTTCAATGCCAGGGTGCCCAAATCACTAAGTCTGCCTGTTACTAGGGCCAGACAGAATCTGTGGACATTTTTTTTTTCTATTTTTGCACAGAATTTGGTTAAAAAAATAAAAAGCTGTGGATTTATGCAGAATGATTTTGGGAGTATCATAGCTGAAAACTTAATAAATCAAATACCTTTTTTTTCCCTTATTTTGATGTTTACAATGCAAATCTAATTAGATCCATTTATTTGGTAAACAAAGCAAGTCTCTCATATAATATATCTACTAAAAGACAGAAAATATTACATTACAAACTGTATTGTAAAAAAATCATATGAACATTTTCATATTAGCCAATAATATTACTGAAATTTACTTAAAAACCGAATAAATATAAATTTACACAAGTAAATAAATAGGCTAAATGATGGATAAAAAATCTGTGGATTTCTGCATGCGCAGATTCCGTGTTGGCCTATTACTTACAAATGTACTAATTAGTTAATTTTAATGAGATATATATATATATATTTTTAAGTATTTTTTAATTACTATTTTAAAGTTAATACACTGGATACATAGTCTGTGCCAATAGTCTAGTGTTTAAGTGTGCCGACATATAGCACCAAGGTGCTCATGGCGACCTGAGTTCAGTTCCTGCCTCGAAGTCCTTTACTGATCCATCCCCTCTCTCTGCTCCCAATAATTTCCTGTCAAATCTCTGTACTATTCTATCCATTAAAGGTTAAAAAACTATTATAATATACTGGATACATAACACTGGATTAATAATTTTATTATTAAAATAGCAATCAAACAATTTTAATACATATTATAAAATATATTATTTTCTTAATTGTTTAGATATATTCAAAATATGAAATATTTGTTCAGATTTCACTGTATTGCTTGAGAAATGTGAGCATTTGTACTGCTAAAGGGTTTGAGGAACTAAAATGGTCAAATAAAAAAATATAAAACATTCATTTTCAAACAAACATTCATAATTTTCCTTCAGTTTATTCCCTTTATTTATTAGAGGTCTCCACAGCAGAATGAACCCGCAACTTATCCAGCATCTGTTTTACACAGCAGATGCCGTTCCAGCTGCAACCCAGTAACATTCATACACACTCATTTACACATACACTACGGCCCATTTAGCTTATTCAATTCAATTATAGCACATGTCTTTGCACTGTGGAGGAAACCCACGCGAACACGGGGAGAACATGCAAACTCCACACAGAAATGCCAACTGGCCCAGTTGGGACTCGAACCAGCGACCTTCTTGCTGTGAGGCGACAGTGCTAACCACTGAGCCAACGTGTCACCCTTTAATAAAACAACAAAACACAAATAGGACAAAAAATATGAATATTTATTTAATAATTAGTTAAAAAAGTAATTTAACACAAGTGCGCGCACGCAGGTCCCCCTCCGCCCACGGGAGCGCGCGCCGTGACGTCAGCGCCTTGCCGCGCAGTGATGATGGCGGTGCGTGAACGCGCAGTTAAAGTAATGGCTGCTCTGGAACGGCGGGTGCCTTGTCTCGATGATTTCGTGGGCCAAAGCTGGAGCGTCTGGACCGAAAGAGCCAACCTGACAGCATCGGACGGTGAGTGAGCGCCTCGTCACCGGTATTTCTCCATCCACCGCCAAAAAGTCTCGCAGATGTGCTTTATATTTCGTGGAAAAGGCACGGCATCCCGAACCATGTTACCCAAACAAAGAACCTGCCGGGTCCTAAAGCCGGCCGGGTTACGCGCTTGCGCTCTCTCGCCGATCAGTGTCGTCATAATAGAACGTGTTCCGTGTTCGTTTTGTCTGGAACTTCAAATGTATCAAACGCTCTCGTTCTAAAGTCGCTCGTGTGCTTTTAGTCTGCGGCCACATTTTCAGTAAATTTGGCTCATTTGCAGGTAGTTTTTATTTTGGCCCCACCCACAGGAGAGCTTGTGCTTCACAGATGAGCAGCTCATGGCACAGATTGCATGTTGCATTAAACATCTTGTGGAAAACCGAAACAGTTGGGATGTTCTCATAGTATTACCCCCAATAAACACAACAGTATGCATAAGTCAATGTTGGCCTTTTTTTGCCCCTCACAGTTTTATCTCACTGTGTTGCATTCAGTGTCTTGCCACATTCTGGATCACCACATTCAATGTTTTCAGTGTTTACAATGGATGGCCCTAGAAATTGTTGAATTTAGAAAAGATGGCCATATGTGCTTTAAAGGATTGACTGGTGTCTATAGTGCTCATGTTTTACGTACTCTCTTTAATACACTTCTTCTAACTGTGTTTCATAGGGTCTGATGGAGATGAGTACAGCAAGAATGGGGAAAAAACGACGGAAACCATGACACTGAGGAAAGAGGGTTGGCATTATGTATTTATCGTTCATGTTAAGTGGAAACGGTGGTATGAACACAAACCCATTTAGTGATGGACTGATGCATAAGCTGATTAATTGGCCGGTGTTTTGCTGTTTGGGATTAACAAATGTGAAGGTTCTTCCTGTTCGGGAACATTTCTAATCTGCCTTATCAATAAATAATGTTGTTTTATTTAAAGGGGATAGTTCATCCAAAATTGAACTTCTGTTCCAAAACTGTTTGAGTTTGCTCTTTCTGTTGAACACAAAAGAAGATATTTTGAAGAAAGCTAAAAACATGTAACCATTGACTTCCATAGTATTTGTTTTTCCCACTATGGATTTCAGCTTTTCTTTGAAATATCATCTTTTGTGATCAACAGAAGAGAGCAACTCTTAAAGGTTTGTAACCATTTGAGGGTAAGTAAATAGTTAGTTAATTTTCCTTTTTGCGTGAACTATCTCTTTAAGTAAACCTCACATGTCTCCATAATTCTTCAGTAGTTTGAAGGAGTAGTTCACAGAAAAACAGTAAATAATAATGATTTGCTAACCCTTGCAGCATCTAAGACAGTGGTTCTCAATTCCAGACCGCCCTGCACATTTTGTGTCTCTCTCCCGAAATAGAACAAAATTATCGTTTATATCTCAAGCATTGACGTTTTTGAATTTCTCCTCTGAGTTGAATTTCGAACTTAATTTGTTTGCTTAAACATTAATGAAGTTTTTTTTTTTTTTTTAGCTAAAACTGTGGTCTTGGTGATTCATAAAATGCAAGTTAATGACAACTGATGCTTTGAGAGCCAAAAAAAATGATACTTGTGTTCTTATAAAGCAAAAAGATCAGTTTGTGCAAGAAAGCAAACATTATTATTATTATTATTATTATTATTAACACAATATTTATTGTCTTTAATCCACAGCCTCAGCCAGCAGTCCTGAACATGACAGTCTAGAGCTAAAGCTTCCTGTTGCATAATAATGTATACATGAGCTCAAACTCCTACATAAGCTGAAGGACACGTGTTTTATTGTTCGTAAAATGGTGCTTGTGTGTATCCTGGTTGCTTCAGGCCTATGTAAAAGAGTCAAATTACATTCACATCCATTGTTTCAATCTAGAAGATTGACTTCACAGAATTCCAATTGTTTGATATGCATCCTTATGCGACGGGAGCTCTGCTTCACACTGTCATTAATGCACTCAGGACCATTTGCAGAGGCTGTTAATTAAAGGTAATAATGTTTAAATTACGTTCCATTTCTGGCACAGAGCTATTATTTTGTTTGATATGACCTCAATTTGTCTGCAGGAGCCACAGGTATTCATTTATTTTTCCTGTGTATGTAAATGCATACACTTTAAAACTAGTTTTCAGTTATGTCAAGATTCGATTAATTTATGGAGGTTAATGTAGAGATACTCTGATTTAAACAGCAGCATTGACTTCAGGGTTAATGTACTGCTTTTAATGCTGTCTAAATCACCAAAAATGTGTGTAAGTTGCTAAATCATAGAGAGAAGGACATAGTAAGCAGGGAAAGGTGTAATATTTATTGATAAACTGAATTTAATAGGCTTTCTTCTGCTTAATTTATAACTTTTAGCAGATTTTAGTACTTACAGTGCTCCGCATATACAAGTACACCATCACAGATTTATATTTTTTCTATTTATATTTTTAACAGGAAGCTGTACAATATTATATTTGTTCATATACATTAGATTAGTCAGTGCTGAAGCCAAATCTGGAGCTTATCTAACAAAGTAGCTTACAACAATGGTCCAAAAACTAGTACACCCAAATTTATATTAAATACAAATTTAACAAAGAGGGAAAATCAAGAGAAGCTAAAAAATATAAAAATTTAGTTGAAATTTTGTAGGTTGTAATTTTTTTGCAGTATTTTGCTTGAATTTAATTGTATTATCTTTCAATTTCTAAATATGTCTGGTGACTAAAATATTATTTTAATAAATATATGTTTAATAAATCTGTTTTGTTTAAATGCACCAAAATACATTGCCTGTATTCACTGAGAAATGGATAATATTCATTTTTAAAATGGGGTGTACTCAATTATGCTGAGTACTGTGTATATATATATATATATATATATATATATATATAATTTTTTTAATTTTTCCAGTTCGACCAATTACAGAGCAAAACATGACAATAATATTTGTTTAAAATATATAATTTAATTTGTAAAACAACATACTAGAAATTCCTCAATTTATGAATCATTTATTTGCAACAAAAACTGTTATGTCATACCCAAAATTACTGAAATTATATTAATGCCTGTGTCCAAAGTTTTGGGCAATAATTATATAATTTAAAACATAAATAAAAATGTGACTTTTTTTTTTCTTCCTTTTTTTAGTTTGATTAAATCTGTGTAATATGGTTAGAAATGGCACAATTCTTATAAATATTTTCATTTTTATTTCACTAGGTGAAATATCATTTCTATGTTTTATACAGCGGGGAAAAGAAGTATTGAACATGTCACCAATTTTCTCAGAAAACATATTTCTAAAGGTGCCGTTGGCTTGAAATTTTTACTGGATGTTGGTAACCACCGAAGAATCCATATATGAAGAGAAAACTAAACTAATTAGTTTACAAATAAAGTTATGCGTTATTAAATGAAATTACACAGGGAAAAAGTATTCAACACATGAAGAAAGGGAGGTGTAGAAAGGCAGTGAAAGCCCAGACAGCAGCTAAAATCTCTCAGTAGTTCTTCAGCAACCCTCTACTCTTCTTCATTGTAAATAAATATTAGCTGCTTTAGTCCAACATCTACATTAGCAGGATGATTGAGCTGAAACCAGGGTGGATATTTCAGCAAGACAATTATCCAAAACACAGCCAAAGAAACTCAAATGCTTTCAGAGAAAGAAAATCAAGCTGTAGAATGGCCCAACCAATCACCTAAACTGAATCCAATAGAAAATACTAAATAAAGATCAGATTTGATAGACGAGACCCACAGAACTGTGAAGATTTTTACACGCTGTTGAAGTCTGTAAAAAACTCACACCTGAGCAATGCATGTGGCTTCATTCTCCATATGAGAGGCGTCTTTAAGCTGGCGTCACCAAAAAAGCCTTCTATATAGAGTATTAAACGCATTTCAGTTTTTCAATACTTTCTCCTTGTGTCATTTCATTGTTATTACACACAAATCAGATAATTATTTTTGGGATTTTTTAAATATTTGTATTGTTTGGGTTTTTACCAAAGTCTGGTTCAATTCCATGTCAACAGCTCTTTTAGAAATATTATTCCCAGAAAAAAACATGACATGTTGAATACTTACTTTCCCCACTTTATGTATTAAAAAACTTTGCCATATTGTGCAATGCAGCTTTAACTAAGTTGTATTAATGCACATTAGCATGCTTAGTTAACACGGTCTGTTTCTCTGGGCCAAATATTTCCATTAGAAACATTTTCAAACCAAAGCTAATTTGTCCCAACTCTCTGCTATGCTTGCGCAGATATGTCCATTTTTGGACATTATCCTGGTCATGATGACTTCTACCTGGTGGTGTGCAGCCACTGCAGTCAGGTGGTGAAGCCTCAGGCCTTTGAGAAGCACTGCGAGAGGAGGCACGGCCCTCTGGGTAAGCTCTATGCACACCTCCGCTCCACCCCACCTCCATCCCAGCAGCAGAGACCTCGTCATGGACACACGCCACCATCACACGGAGCCACCGCCTCCTGGAGTGGCAGGAACCAGAGCGTGGGGCCCACGCGAGTGTCTCCGCAATCCCCCGCAACACCGCCTCAGTTCAGACACTCAAAACCTCTGAAAGATGGAGTTTGGTGAGATTCAGTAGTTTTTTCTTTTTAGGTTGCAGGTTGTAACTTTTTTTGTTTGTTTGTTTTTTGTAAAAATGATACAAACTTCCTGAATTATTAGACCACCTGTATATTTTTTCCCCAATTTCAATTTTTCAACACATTTCTAAACATAATAGTTTTAATAACAACTGATTTCTTTTCTCTTTGTCATGATGACAGCACATAATATTTGACTAGATATTTTCAAGATACTAGTATTCAGCTTAAAGTGACATTTAAAGGCTTATCTAGGTTAATTAGACAAGTTAGGGTAATTAGGCAAGTCATTGTGTTATGCTGCGGTTACACTAGAGTTTGAGCTTGCGGAATTCTGTTGTATGGTGCTGCGAAAAGGGGCGGGATTAAACCAGATTATCCTGTGAGCGATTGGTCCATATTTTACCTTTCTGTACAGAGAGCTTGTGTTTTGATTGGTCTCATGCAGTCACGGGATGCGATTTTGCTGGTCAGAGTTCACCAAGGTTGAACTTTTCAACGCAGCAAACTATGAAACTTGTCGCAAGAGCTTGCATTTCCGGTCTGATGCATTCACATGCGTATGAATGGAAGTCTGTGGGGCGAAAAGTGCAGTGTGGCAACAGCTTTAGAGTGGTTTGTACTGTAGATCATTGAGAAAAATATTTCTTAAGACGACTAATAATAATAAAATGGCTTTAAAGTGGCTTTTAAAAACTTATTCTAGCTGAAATAAAACAAACAAGACTTTCTCCAGAAGGAAAAATACTATAGGAAATACTGTGAAAAATTTCTTGCTCTGTTAAACATCATTTGAAATATTAGAAAAAAAAAATTCTAATAATTATTATAAATAATATTAATAATTTTGACTTGTGAGATCAAAACTTTGACAGTAATCTGTGTAAATGCTAATTTATAGTTACATTTAAAAAAATCTTTAAGTGAACAATTAATCAATGAAAATAATGATTGAAGATTGCAAAAAGTTGACTTTTTTTGTCTGCATTTGGAGCGGCAGTCCTTCTCTGTTGAAGTATCGAAGGACACTTTCGCCACAGTACTCTTTACGATTACCATTTAGTTTGCTACAAGGGAATGGTGCGCAAAAAGAAAATCCGCTTCCTACTCAATATTTAGTTTCAGTTGGGAGTACACCAACATACTAAAATCAAAGTCTTAGCAACTTTTAGTTCACACAGACTTTAAACTGATTTACAATGGTTAGCTTGTAATGTTTGTCTAATTTGAATGCTAATAGTATGTTTTTGCAGAAATACAAGCTTGTCACCATTCACCATTTAATCGTGTTTGTTTTAAAGAACATTATTGTACTTTTGGGGTTTCTTTATATGAAATTTGGATGCTATGACAATTCCCAAAATTTAAACCTAAAGGTAATGCTAATGTGCACCAAGTACACACAGTCACCCTATACAGATGTTGTTAACATTAACAATTGCAGAACAAAGTATAATAATGAAATTTTTGGGATGATTGTGCATGGTTTGCCAAGCAATCTTAACACTTAATCATTATTGGTAGCACATTGTATTATTATTATTATTATTATTGTTGTTGTTGTTGTTGTTGTTGTTGGTTAGGCAGAACTATAGTTTAAAAATTCTTTATATTTATAATATTACTTCAGTTATCACATTTTTTGGTGAAAATTGGGAGGATTTTTTTTTTAAAATGTGGAGTCTGTGATTGCGGACACTTGCTGATGCTCAAATCATGTAAAAACAATCATTCTCCAAATAATGCCATTTGCAGATTTCAAATCAGAGATGGAGGCAAAACCTACTGACCTCTGCTGTAAAAGTTGTAAAACCTGTGTAATTCATAAATGTTGATGTTTCCCCTCAGGCACTCGCCTTCAAACTCTTCAAACTCGGCTCATTCAGAATCAGCAGTTTTTAAGCAGCCTCCTCCAATTGAGCCCACGCGCAGCTCTCCTCCCCCAGCCCAAAGAGACCCTCCATGGCCACACGGAGGCCCGTCGCCCAACCGGCCACCGCCTGCAGCTGAAAGACCTCAATCCCTGAGAGGAGAGGCGGCATCGGCCCCTGTCCCCTCCGGACACCTCAGAGGAACCAAGACGCACAAGATGGTCTCTAGTAAGTCCTGAGAAAACCCGTTAAATGACTATATGCAAAGTCTGACTGAGATGATATGTGATTTATATAAAAAAACGTAGTATATGATTTATTATTAGAATATTATTTATTAAGTGCTGCAGGAATGACATCAGAACTTGGAAGAATGATTGAGTTTCATTTTGGATTTTCCTCAATTTATGGGATTCTCAGTTCATGGGGAAAATAATGTATATGGTTAAAGGAACTCTCCACCTTTTTTGTAAATGTCGAATACATGTAAATGTCGAGTTTTACTATTTTTAAATCCATTCAGCTAGCCTTCGTCTCTGGCAGGAGAACTTTTAGCTTAGCTTAGCATAAATCATTGAATCAGATTAGACCGTTAGCATTTTCTCAAATGTCCAAAGTTTCAGTCATTTTCATATTTGAAGCTTGACTGTTCTGTGGTTACATCGTGTACTAATGCTGTGTTCACATCAGATGCAGTATGCACAAATAAATCATGCTATTCGCGTGTAAATAGACGCGTGAACATTTTTAGTTTACTCGCTTCATTCGTGTGTCAAATTCACTTCACAATAGACGTAGATCCGCATCATGAGCAGGGCTTCTGTTTGCCCGGTGACTCTAGCTTCGTTGTTAAATGGCTAACATGGATTTTATTGAGATAGTAGCTGTGCTTTATGTGCTTTAGGAAGGCTTAAAAACGGTGTATATTCATTCTGCGCCGTGTCTGAGTCCATTTGATCCTTTTCAGAGGTGAAACCAGCTCTGAGAGTTCATCATCTTCTTTAGAAATTAGACCTGGATGATTGAAGCTTTCAGCGGTACTTTCATCTGAGTTGTCAGGTGTCGGCAGAAGGATTCCCAGGTGCTACGTCATAATCGCGCTCCTATAAGAGCAAGCTCTTAATTGATTAGTGCGGCACAAATGTCAACTAAAGCTCAGATTTTCCAACTCGTTAAACGCTCTATTTGTGCTGCTTCATTTGCGCGAATCGCTCCGCTGGATATCTATTCGTGTCTTTGCATTGACTTAACATGTAAATCACTCACGTTTGTGAACACACTATTAGACCGACAAAAAATGAAAAGTTGTTATTTTCTAACCCGATATGACTAGGAACTATACTCTCATTCCGGCGTAATAATCAAGGAACTTTGCTACCATTCCATGGCTGCAGCAGGAGCAACGATATAACACAGCACTGTTACCTAGCTGGGGACTATTTTCAGGCACTGTGCAACATACTTTTGCAATGCCATATTTTTAATGTTACGAGACAACATGTGTATCCTTCAAAAAGTCTTAAACTTTAAAACTATTTATTTCATGTATTTATTGTTGACCACGCGACAATAGCAATGTTGACCTAGCGATGCCCATTTTGTTGATCTGTTTGTATTGTAATTCTTTTTTTAGTATAGAAAGTGTTATTTATCCTAATTGTTTTTGCCATTAGATAGCCACGTTAGCTGATATGGCAATAAACAAAACTCTCTTTCTCCATCCTAACAAGGTGTGTGAACACATTAAATCATGAATTTGATCATAAAACTTGCTGTATTCCCACAGAAAAAGAATGTGACCTTGACAAACACTGTGGTGTTTTGGACACTGAGAGAAAGAAAGTGTGTACTCGACTTCTGACCTGCAATGTGAGTTGAGCACCACTTCCACATCATCTTACAATGACCTGTTACCAGTGTTTCTAGCTCATAGTCAACACGTATGCTGGTCTTGAGTGTTCAGACTGAATATTCCGGAAAGCAGAATTGGTGTGTTTGATGCGTTTTGCTGTCCTGTAGTTAAATGGTAAAAGTACAGTTTAGGTCAGAATTATCAGCCCTCCTGAATTATTAGGCCCCCTGTATGCTTTTCCCCGTATTTCTGTTTAACATAATGTTTTACTAGATATTTACACTAGTATTTAGCTTAAAGTGACATTTAAAGGCTTTACTAGATTAGTTAGGCATGGTAGGGTAATTAGGCAAATCATTATATAATGTTGGATTGTTCTGTAAACAATAAAATATATATATATATATATATATATAT
>CAIGQZ010010775.1:4200819-4214722 GCA_903798205.1 Danio tinwini
AAGTCAATGGTTACAGGATTTGGTCTTTCTTTAAAATATTTACAGAATAAAGAAACTCCTAAAGGTTTAAAACCACATAAGAGTGAGTGAATGGTGAGTATATTTTTTATTTTTGAGTGAACTATCCCTTTTTTGGTCTTAGGGGCATAAATGACATGTGATTTAGCGATTCTTACAAGTGATAAATATATAGTAATTAATGGAATAGTTCCCCAAATGGAGAATTCTGTCATTATTTACTCATCCTTTACTTGTTTCAAACCTTTTATGAGTTTCTTTTTTCTGTTGTACACAAAAGAAGATATTTTGAAACATGCTGAAAATCTGTAACCGTTGACTTCCATATTTGTTTTTTGTTACAATGGAAGTCAATGGTTACAGGACAGCATCATCTACCAAAATATCTACTTTAGTGTTCAACAGAATAAAGGCACTTATATAGGTTTGAATCCACATGAGGGTGAGTAAATAGTGAGTATATTTTCATTTGAGTGAACTATCCCTTTAAAACAATACAAAACACTTTAAATGACATAATGAAAAGTATGTAAAAAAATAATTGCTATCTCCACAACATTTGCCTTCAAAGTCAATTGAAATTTGAAATAATGCATTTTTTGAGAACTCAAATACTGTAATGTTGTTCAAAATGTAAGGTACGGTGCTACATGACTTATATAAAATGGTTTTAGAGACATAAATGCAATGTAAATGAAACATTTTTGAAGATTTGAGTGTTTTAGTGATACTAACAAGTGAGATTGAGTAATTTAAGGAATAGTTCACCCTAAAAAAAATGAATATTCTGTCATTTTCTATAACTGCACTTTATAACTTATACCTGTGTCCTGCACTTGCTGCTATTGCACTCCTGGTTAGACCAAAACTGCTTTTCGTTTCCTTGTACTTGTACATGTGTAGTGACAAAGTTGAATCTAATCTAATTTACTCTTCTTTTATTTTTCAAACCTTTTAAGAGTTTCTTTCTTCTGTTGAACACAAAAGAAAAAACTTTGATACATGTTGAAAACCTGTAACCATTGACTTCCATAGTGATTTGTTTTTCCTGTAACCATTGACTTTAATTGTAGGATTTCATCTTTCACCAAAATATCTACTTTAGTGTTCGACAGAATAAAGAAACTCCTAAAGGTTTAAAACCACATAAGGGTGAGTAAATAGAGAGTATATTTTCATTTTCGAGTGAACTATTCCTTTAAAACAATAAGAACAAATGAAAGTATATTAAAATGACAACTTTTTCAGACTAATCTTCTTGTAAAAATGTATTTAATGCATTTTTTGAGAACTCCCATAGTGCAATGTTCTTCAAAATATAGGGCATGGTGCTACATGACTTGTATAAAATGGTTTTAGGGGCATAAAGTAAAAAAAAACATGTTGTTTGCATTGTGCAGTCATCAGGAAATAAATTATTTATCTAAACTACATAGTCCCTTATGCCGAGTTCAGACTGCATGATTTTAGCCCGGATTTTGACCCGCTGACAAGTTTTAAAAAATCACAGACAAATGGCTGAAGTCACAGGCAAATTGGTGCTCATTCACTTGAGTAACAATCATACAATGTGAACTATCAAACACGCGATCTGAGACAATCCCTGTCAGATATATGGCATGCTATCCAAAATCATGTCATGTAAAATGTGTTCTGATTGAAAATAACATCGCCGATTACCAACAGCCAATGAGAGAGCAGCATCCACTAGTATGGGTATCTGCAGGTCAGCGGGAGGTTGGGGGAGAAGTCAAAAGGGTTTCTTTTTGGTCTATTTGGACCCAAGAAATGAAGGAAAAACTAGTGGAAATTTGTCAGGAGCATCCTTGTCTGTTTGATGTGTCATCTGAGCAATACCACAACCGAGTCGAAACAGAAAAAGTTGAGGAGAAATTGTTAATTCCCTTCAAAAGCCAGGTGAGCAAAATAAGTACATTTTCTACCCAACTAAAGGCTTCTTTCTCATTATGTAGTTAATAACAAAAGATTTTCTACATGACCTCACGTTGTTTCCATGTCACTTCTTGCGTGTTTGGTTGTGACACGTAGTTTGCAGACTGAGACAAAGTAGTTTGCTATTCCTATTGTAGTCATGCAGTGTGAAACCCCCTGTCGTCGATCCATCTTTCAGTGTAAACACTTTGAAAATCGTACAGTCTGAACTCAGCATTAATGTCTTAATATTCCACAACATCTAAAACCACAATTCATGATGAAAGCGCTTTAACTCGCATCACTTCATGGTAATTAGCTTATGTTTTATGAATGTCTCTGAGAAAGTGTGCTGCAAGGTGTCTTTTTAAAATAAATAAATAAATGATCTGTCTTCTAGATTCATTCCATTCATCAGCGCAGAAAGGTGCAGGGCAGAAGTAAAAACTTTGACCAGCTGGTGGCGGAGCTGAAGATGAGCTCGAAAGCTCGGGAACGGGTTTCTCAGGCGCCGGAGAGTTCCTCAGCTCCAAGTGTCAGTCCAGAACCGCCCCGAGATACACCGGCACCCCCGTCCTGCCGGAGACCCCTGACCAACAGCCCTGCATTTAGGTTAGAATACATCAAGAGAATGCTCATATTTATTGATTTTATACATCTCGAATATGTTTAATGTAGTAGTTATGTTCTGTATATTTTGGTTGTTAAAGGTCCTGTGAAATTAAAATGAAAGATTTTTAGATGTTAGTTTCAGTCTGTTAGTTTTAAGAATATCTATTAGCTAGTGTGTTCCAAAACAGTGACACAATTTGCATTTAGAAAATATAAAACTGATATGAACATCTAAAGCTTGTAGCTAGTAGTTGTGCTTTAAGCTGCGCTCACACTAGAGTTTGAGCTTGCAAAATTCTGTCGAACGGCGCAGCGAAGAGGAGCAGGATTAAACAACATGATTAGGCATTAAAAAAGTAAGCGATTGCTCCATGTTTTAAATTTCTGTTTTCATGTTTTGATCCTGGATTGGTATCAAGCAGTCAAGTGATGCGATTTCGCAGGTCAGAGTTCACCAAGCTTGAACTGCACTGCAGCGAAATGCGAAACTTGACGCATGACCCTGCGTTTCTGGTCTGACACATTCGCGTGCGTATGAATGGAAGTCTATGGGGAGAAAAGTCCAGTGTGACCGCAGCTTTACATTTGATGCGCTTAAGCTCAACCACTCCCTCTGGCAGAGCTATGATAAAAAATTAAATGCTATTGGCTGTTTTTCAAAAGGGGAGGAGCTACTATGCCCCCCCCTCCCCCCATCTGTCAGTTGAGATTACGTCAAACATTGACAAAAAAAATGCACATTTCAAAGCACTTTTTTATAAAAAAAATTCAGCACCGGACCTTTTGACGTTTTTTTATGTATTTATTTTATATGTAATTAAATTTTATATTTATTATAATTGTACAACTTGTATAATTTAAAATGTATATGTATGTATGTATGCATGTATGCATGCATGTATGCATGTATGCATGTATGTATATATATGTGTATATATATATGTATATATATATATATATGTGTGTGTATATATATATATGTGTGTATATATATGTCTGTGTGTGTGTGTGTGTGTGTGTATATGTTTATGTATATATATGTATGTGTGTATGTGTATATATATATATATATGTATATATATATATGTGTGTATATATTTTACCTTTTATAAATAAGTTATAATAGGTAATCGTGTATGTATACACATGCATAAGATTTAAACCATAGGAAGCCTTTTTACTTGTATGTTAATATTAATTGATACAATTAGCAAGTCTAAACTATTAAATTTGATAGGTGTCAAATAAAAATACAAATTGGGAAATTACATACATTAATTTCCACTTCAATTTATTGTTGAAATACACTCACCGGCCAATTTATTAGGTACACCTTGCTAGTACAAAGTGTTCCAAGAAAATATCCACCACACCATTACACCACCACCACCAGCCTGAACCCTTGATACAAGTCAGGATGGGTCCATGCTTTCATGTGGTTGATTCCAAATTCTGACCCTACCATCTGAATGTCGCAGCAGAAATCAAGACTCATCAGACCAGGCAACGTTTTTCAATCTTCTATTGTCCAATTTTGGTGACCCTGTATGAATTGTAGCCTCAGTTTCCTGTTCTTATCTGACAGGAGTGGCACCCGGTCTTCTGCTGCTGTAGCCCATCTGCCTCAAGGTTGGACGTGTTGTGTGTTTAGAGATGCTCTTCTGCAGACCTCGGTTGTAACGAGAGGTTATTTGAGTTACTGTTGTCTTTCTATCAGCTCGAACAAGTCTGGCCATTCTCCTCTGACCTCTGGCATCAACAAGGCATTTGTGCACACAGAACTGCCACTCACTGGATATTTTCTCTTTTTCAGACCATTCTC
The DNA here is from genome assembly GCA_903798205.1 of Danio tinwini. NCBI lineage: Eukaryota > Metazoa > Chordata > Actinopteri > Cypriniformes > Danionidae > Danio > Danio tinwini. Next base: position 4,205,204 of record CAIGQZ010010775.1, read on the forward strand.
TGTAAACCCTAGAGATGGTTGTGCTTGAAAATCCCAGTAGATCAGCAGTTTCTGAAATACTCTGGCACTAACAACCATGCCAACTTCAAAGTCACTTAAGGTGTCACTTTAAGGCGGTTTGAATTGCGGCAGATCGTCTTGACCATGTCTACATGCCTAAATGCATTGAGTTGCTGCCATGTTAACAAGCAAACATTTGTTAACAAGCAGTTGGAAAGGTGTACCTAATAAAGTGGCCGATGAGTGCATAATTTACTCAACGACTTGGATATTTTGTATTCCTGAAAAGTTTATTTAAATGCGTAAAATCTGTAAAAGTTCGCTAACATGCTAAAACTGGTCAATTATTTTCAGAAGTGTTTATATCTAAGAGTTCATTCTTTAGCAAACTACCATGCTTTAGCCACTAAACGACTTAACAGAGCAAAATGTAATGTTTAATGACATTATTAGAAAGCGTTTTTTTATTGATGTCATATTGTGGTTGAAACTCAATTACATGAGATGTTTATTGATTTTAATATTGTAATCAGTTGTAAAAAGGAAGGAATTATTTGATCAATCTGTCATGCAACGTTGAAGAGCATCACAGCATTGGTATACATTACCTGCTAAAAATTACGATTGAGTCCATCCACTGACCACTGTTTAAAAGATTTCACATTGCATTGGAAAGAATTACCTACAGTATGAGGGGCCAACTAAAGGAATACCATAAAATTTTGGATCTGTTTATACAGTTTCTGGAACAAAACAACATTGGTACAAGCAACAAATACCTCTCACTCTGATTGATTTGCTATGTGTATTTTGTATGTAGAATACAGTATATTGTTTTATTTGTCTTAGCCCATGTATAATATATGTACCTGTTTAACTGAATTTGAATGCTTTGGGGAAGGAAGGGGGGAGAGTTAAAATGTAAAAAAAAAAAGCTGTTATTTCATGTGCCTTAAAAAAATGTTAATAAATAAAATACCCCAAAATAATAACACATTCCAATTTCAGTAAAAAAATAATAATACTTTTATATATGCTACCTTTTGTTTCCCCATTGAAAGTAACAATGAAGGCTAACTGCATCCATTTATCTGTGTTTGTGTTGGCAGAACACCTGTATCGTCTGAAAGCATAGAGGAGGATAAAGCCCATCTGGAGGAAAGCAGCACTCTAGCGCACTCTCCTCTCACACAGGCCCACATCTCAGGCGATGAGAGCGAAGGAGAGGCCAACGAGGAGCCAGCGGACTGGCACTCCACTCCATGGCATCCCAAACCTGCTGCGGTACAAGCAAACTCTTGTGTTAAAAAAATGCGGGGTTGAGAGATTAAAACAATAGATTTAATACAAATGCTGTCCATATTGTTAATAACTAAATCAAAATGATTTATGAACCACACCTTGTGACTCAGAACTGAATCAAATCATGAATGCGAGATATTTGAATCAATACCCAGGCCTAATAGCGACCACCCACAGCTGCACTGCAGAAATCTAGTTGTTCGGCAGATATTAAAGTTAAGGATGTGATCTTTGAATACAAACTCTTTGTATAGTCTGTAATTGAATGAGTGACAGAGAGAATATTAATGTTAATCCTTTGCTTCCCTCCCCAACAGCTTTGTTCGTTTGGGAGTCATTCTCTGGGTCACGGTGTCTTCACTTTCGATCGACGGTTACACCATCTGCGGTCTGCCATGAGTGCCATGGTGGAGAACCACCTCAGTGCCCATCTGTGGAAGTAAGAGCCTAGCAGACCTACATATGCTTTATCATATTGTCATAGATGCAAGTCAATGAAGTGACGTTATGAAGCTGGCAGAGTTATCTTACGAGTAACCTTTCACCCTAATATTTAAAAAAAGAAAAGACAAATATACAGGGAGTGCAGAATTATTAGGCAAGTTGTATTTTTGAGGATTCATTTTATTATTGAACAACAACCATGTTCTCAATAAACCCAAAAAACTCATTAATATCAAAGCTGAATATTTTTGGAAGTAGTTTTTAGTTTGTTTTTAGTTTGAGCTATTTTAGGAGGATATCTGTGTGTGCAGGTGACTATTACTGTGCATAATTATTAGGCAACTTAACAAAAAACAAATATATACCCATTTCAATTATTTTCACCAGCGAAACCAATATAACATCTCAACATTCACAAATATACATTTCTGACATTCAAAAACAAAACAAAAACAAATCAGTGACCAATATAGCCACCTTTCTTTGCAAGGACACTCAAAAGCCTGCCATCCATGGATTCTGTCAGTGTTTTGATCTGTTCACCATCAACATTGCGTGCAGCAGCAACCACAGCCTCCCAGACACTGTTCAGAGAAGTGTACTGTTTTCCTTCCTTTTAAATCTCACATTTGATGATGGACCACAGGTTCTCTATGGGGTTCAGATCAGGTGAACAAGGAGGCCATGTCATTAGTTTTTCTTCTTTTAGACCCTTTCTTGCCAGCCACGCTGTGGAGTACTTGGACGCGTGTGATGGAGCATTGTCCTGCATGAAAATCCTGTTTTTCTTGAAGGATGCAGACTTCTTCCTGTACCACTGCTTGAAGAAGGTGTCTTCCAGAAACTGGCAGTAGGACTGGGAGTTGAGCTTGACTCCATCCTCAACCCGAAAAGGCCCCACAAGCTAATCTTTAATGATACCAGCCCAAACCAGTACTCCACCTCCACCTTGCTGGTGTCTGAGTTGGACTGGAGCTCTCTGCCCTTTACCGATCCAGCCACGGGCCCATCCATCTGGCCCATCAAGACTCACTCTCATTTCATCAGTCCATAAAACCTTAGAAAAATCAGTCTTGAGATATTTCTTGGCCCAGTCTTGACGTTTCAGCTTGTGTGTCAAGTGGCATCTTGGCAGCTGCACGCTTGACTTTTCTCAGTTCATGGGCAGTTATTTTGCGCCTTGGTTTTTCCACACGCTTCTTGCCACCCTGTTGACTATTTTGAATGAAACGCTTGATTGTTCGATGATCACGCTTCAGAAGCTTGGCAATTTTAAGAGTGCTGCATCCCTCTGCAAGATATCTCACTATTTTTGACTTTTAGGAGCCTGTTAAGTGCTTCTTTTGACTCATTTTGCCAAAGGAAAGGAAGTTGCCTAATAATTATGCACACTTGATATAGGGTGTTGATGTCATTAGACCACACCCCTTCTCATTACAGAGATGCACATCACCTAATATGCTTAATTGGTAGTAGGCTTTCGAGCCTATACAGCTTGGAGTAAGACAACATGCATAAAGAGGATGATGTGGTCAAAATACTCATTTGCCTAAAAAAATTCTGCACTCCATGTATTATGCCTTTTTACTCAATATTTACATTTACTGGGTCTTGATGAAGAATGGGAATTGTTTTGTTGTTTGTATTATCAGTCAGTAAAACTGTAGAATTGTTTGGCCAGATTAAAAAGTGAGGACGGATGGGACATTTGAGGTTTTTACATGAAGGCCTTTCTGTCTGATTGAGCCATAAATTACTGACAGATTATTTAATTTCATGTAAATGTACTCAGTGTTGCATATATATTCTTAAAGGTGCTGTATGTAAGTTTTCGACTCTTCTAAGGTATAAAAATACCATAATATATGTTTGCAGATATTTAAGAAACATATTAAGTGAACATGCTTATTTACGGTATCTGAAAAACAATGCTAAAGTCAGATATTTTGCTTTGAAAATGTGCATTATATGTCAGAACATCTGTCTTAGTTTTAGTCATTTAACCTGCTCAATGCCATATGAGCCAATTATATTTCAGCACCCGGGGTTGCCCTCAGGGAAAAAAGCGCATTTCATTCATTCAGTCAGGAAGGCTCTCAAAGTTTACGTCTGTGACTGAAATGTAACCTCCGGTGGACAGTAGCAGACTCTTAAATGAGATGCAGATTCAGAGTTCCACATGAGGTTATTAATTAGCAAATAATATTAATATTACAAATGTAAACATTAGGTGAGCAGGTTACATTGTAACCCTGTGTCCTAACAACACGCTACATGATGAGATTTGGCTGTTTGCACCAGACAAAACACGACAGAAATTTAAATGCAGTCATTCAGAAGCAGAGAATATGCACTCACTCGTGAAATGATAAGGTTTATACTCTAATTTATACATATTAAACCTCTTTAACATTATTAAATGTAGATGCTGAATCACTGATATGTTTGTTTGCATTATTTCACAGTTCTAAAGCATCATTTTAAACAGTTTATTATCAAGATCTGAGGTGAACTATCTGCTGTTGTTTTCAGTATATGGCAATAAATGTCATGTAAAATGGCATTCAAACTCTCATTGTTAGCATTTAACACTGAATAAAGCACAAGGGGTGTACCTGAGGTGACTGTCATCAAGTTTTCTGTTGTTCAGTTGCAAAAATTTCAAGTTAAAATATGAGGCCGTTTCTAAAATATAAATTTAAAAATTAAATATAAATATAAATTTCAAGTGTTGGTTAGGACACAAACTCTTTTTAATATGAAAATATTCCTTCTATTGTGCCGTTGCTTGCTTTTAGAACATGATTTAAATTAGCATTTTGGCTTGACTGCACACTCCTGTTAGTTCTCAATCTGGCAACCTGTGCTTGCGTTTGTTTTGATCTAGGAATGCAATACCTAGTTCAACCACTGGATGTCAAACTTGCATACAGCATCTTTAACAATTATATATGCTTAACTTTGTATGTTTTTTTATGTTTCAATTTAATTACATTATTTTTTGTTACCAAAAAAAGTTTTAATTCCATTGCAGAAAAAAACATTCCACGGTAAACACACAATTGTGAGAAATAACTGCAGCTATTTATGTATCACAATTTTTAATTTTTGGTCCTACTTTATATTAGGTGGCCTTAACTACTATGTACTTGCATTAAAAAGTGAATGCAATGTACTTACTGTGTTCATAATGTATTGCAGAGCACTTCTGGTGTTCTTGAGGTGGAATACGTGTAGGATTAGAGAAAGGTTTGGGGGTATGGGTAGGTTTAAGGGTGGTGTAAGGGATGATCAACAGCGTAATTACTGAAATAAATTACAGATATAATTAAATGCAGACATTTAATCAATCACAAATACAATGTAAAAACATGTATTTACACAGTAAGCACATTGTAACAAATGATTGATTTCAGTGTAAGTACATATTAGTTAAGGCCGCCTAATATAAAGTGGAGCCCAATTTGTTTCCTTAACTGCGAGTGTGCATTTCTCAGTTCTTGGCTTTACAAATCTTACAGTTCTTGGTTAATATGGTGAAAAAGTTGCAGTTACTTCAACAATTTACTCTGCCAAATACATTTTTGTCATTTGATTTTGGGGTGAAATGTGAGCCGAGCTTGTTCCTGACAGGTTTTGTGAGATTCGCTCCCAGATTGCGTGCTTTGAGCCCGTGCCAAGATCCTCTGGCTTTATGGGTGTTTGTTTCTCCAAGGTAGCTCTGAGGTTAATCCCTATTAGCTAAAGCTTTTAAAGTCCCTAGCAAAAACCTGTTCTTTACTCCCTGTACTGCATGTGAAAGTGAACGCTCTTCTGATATATATTCCACCCTGACTCCTTTCCCTCTCACAGAAAAATACCTCAAGCATCAGATCCTCAATCCCAGAGTCCCCAAGCCAAGCCTGCAGCTGTTCCTGCCTCTCCTTCCTCCATTTCCCAGCATTCCAAACCAAGAGCAGGAAGTCACAATCCGACTTCCTCTCTCAAGACTTCCTTCTACTCTTCCCACGGACCAGGCAAGGAGCCAAACCCGCAGAGTTCCTCCACCAGCAAGGCTTACGCTCAGTCCGAGAACTCTGGCTCCAGTAAACTCGGACGGTCTCCTTCTCAATCGGGCCCTGGGCGGCCCAAAAACCCGGTCGGGCGACCCAGCAAACAGCAGATGCGTCTCAGGGAATCAGATCGGACGCCCACACCGGACGCCGCTGCACTGCGCAAGCGAAAAGCCTCTTTCGAAGACTCAGACTCGGCTGTCAGCCAGGACAAGAACTGCGTGTCCCAGAACAAGAGTCGTCCACTCATTAGCAAAACGCCACCGTCAGCCTCTCACGGACAAACCAACGGATCGCTTTCGCCAGGAAGCAAAGTGAGGCCCTCGGACCCTCACTCCCCCTCATCGTGGGCCTTTAAGAGGACTCATCAGTCTGCGCCAGACAGCCGAGGACTGGACTCTGGACTCAGGGTGTCCAGCTTTGACCATAAGAGTTTGGGGAAGAAACGCAAAAGCAGCGGCTCGTCTCCACCCTCCAAACCCCACCGGCTGCCCACGTCCCCTCACTCCGGCTTCTACACCTGGAAGGAGAGCAAAGGGTCGGGACTCTCTGTAGGAGGAGAGAAGAAACTCAGCACACAAAAGGTGAGGGAGTGTTTAGGCCTGAGTTTATTCGTTCTTGTACTCACCACAGTGAAGTGTCCTTGGAGTCAGTTGTTCTGTGCACATACAGCAGTGCAGATGTGAGTTGATTGTTCAATAGATCAGTGCTTCCCAAAGTGGGGGTTGAGACCCCCTGGGGGTCACAAGGCAAAGAGTGGGAGTCGCTTGGTGATATCCAAAAGTCTCATATATATTATTAAACTATTAGAATTACCATGTTTTATCCATAACCTACAGAAATAGTATAATTAGTATGTAATAGTTGCATAAAAAACAACAACATAGAAATCAAAAGCCATCAGCCTTTCTTTTTTTCCCCCATTGGATGGGGACCCCTGGGATGTTTACATTATATTAATGAAACAGCAATTGAGTCAGATGCAGCAGATTGATTTTACTGCACAATGTTAAACTTTGACACCTTTACGACACTCACACATTAAAAATAAAGGCCACAACTGAACATGGAGGATGATGTCCAAATCAAAATAGCCTAAACTAATTAATAATGACTATAAAAAAATGAAATGATTGTTAGATTGCTGCACTTTTTTGTGTTGTCAATATGGTCATGTTTATGTAGCTTCTATTGGTGTATGTGCACATTCTGTGCAATGTTTCTATGTTTATTATCGCCTTCGAGGAAAGTGGGGGTCACTAGTCACTGCAATTGTTATTTTGGGGGTCGTGGGCTAAAGAGTTTGGGAACCCCTGCAATAGGTGGTATTGTCTTTGCTGATGTATTTTAATGAAATAATAATAACTCTTAATTTTGCAGATAAATTTGTACTATAAGGCCCACACTTATCATATTTGCATTGATTTTTTATTTTATTTTACTTTTATAATTTCAGTTATCATAAATGTGGATATTTTATAGATATAAATATTTTTTCCCCATTTATTAACATGATTGCATGTTTAGTATAGATTTGTTCCCTTAAATATGCATAAATAATTGAAATGCCTTTTAAATCTAAATAATTTTAAATATAAATTTTGTTATATGCACATTTAAAATATGCATGATTATTTAGAAAATGGATATTTTAAAATGGATATTTTAAATCAGTTTAATTTCATTTGTATTTTTCAATTTTTTGACTAACAACAGTTATTAACTCGATCTTGCAGATAAATTTGTACAAGTGGGCCCATACTTAATTTAATTACATAGATTTTATTTTATTTATTTATTACTTTTACCTGGTCTTACCTTCAGATGTGTCATATGTGGATATTTTAAAGGATTTTTTCCCATTTATTTACATATATTTGCTTGTATATTATACATTTGTTCTCTTAAAAAAACATTTTTGAGTGAAATGCATTTTAAACCAAAATATTTTTAAATATCCATTTTCATTCATTTTCTTTTTGGCTTAGTCCCTTTATTATTCTGGGGTCGCCACAGCGGAATGAACTGCCAACTTATCCAGCACATGTTTTACACAGCGGATACCTTTCCAGCTGCAACCCATCACTGGGAAACACCCATACACTCTCATTCACACACATACACTATGGACAATTTGGCCTACCCAGTTCTCCTATACCGCATGTCTTTGGACTGTGGGGGAAACCGGAGCACCCGGAGGAAACCCACACGAACACGGGGAGAACATGCAAACTCCACACAGAAATATCAACTGACCCAGGCAAGGCTCGAACCAGCCACCTTCTTGCTGTGAGGCGATTATGCTACCCACTGCGCCACTGTGATGCCCCAAATATCCATTTTGTTATATGCTTATTTAAAATGTGTATAATTATTTATAAGATGAACATTTTATACATTTTGTTTAAACCAGGAGAATTCATTTGTGTTTTTATTTTTATAAAGAAAAATAATTGTTACTTTTTTTATCAAATATTGTAAAGTTAGCCTACAAATGTCTGTTCTTGTTTGTTATTTTAGGTTAGTAAATTGTTCTTTATAAGCAGTACTGTGCATCACAGTGTGCATAATTATGTTAACCATTATTAGTCTTTTTTTAAACCATGATAATTCATTAATAAATAAAATGTAAAAATGTTTGTTAATATCAAAAGCATAATGTCACACTGAAGACCATGATGCAGTAATAGCTGTAAAAAATCTGGCATGTATTAAAATGTAAAACAGTTGTTTTTAAATGATGACAATATTAATAATCGTTATAATTCACAATATAATAATAACAGCCTGTAATGTTTCACTTTTGTACAAATTTATTTGGATAAATGCAGCCTTTTTGAGCATAAGAGACTTTAGGGTGCATGGAAAATATATATATATATTTATGAGGGGTTTAGGTATAATTTTAGACTTCGATTTCCAAAACTATTGATATGGTTTATTACAATATTAATTGTTCTCTGTTGTCTTTTTCTACAGCCAAAATTGCACCACTGAGAGTGCCAGCCTTACAAGCCACTAAAAGAGCGAGCCCTATGAACTCTACCATACAGAGCTATGGACGCTGGTCTCGGGATGTTTGACTGTGTGTGCGTGTGTGTGTGAATGCTACTTTGAATGTCAGTTCATGTGTGTATGTTTGTGGGCGTGTATGAAACCAGATGGGGGCGTGAATTTCTCTGTGAATTCAGAAAATACCTCAGAATCTACTGAACAATGCTGCTACGTAAATGTTGTTTATAAAATGATTAAAATATTCTTTATACTCAGCACTGTCAATTTCTGTTAATGTTTTTTTATAAAAGGATATTTAGTATATTTGCCTTTTGCATATTATAACAGACACAGACAGACAGACAGAGAGAATAAAGCTTTGAAAAAAGATGACTTGGAAAATAGTTGTTTGGTTTTATTAGCAGGGTCATAAAGTCTTAAGTTCACTGAAATATGGCATTGTAGGTCTTAATTTTAAACAGGTCTTAATTTCCCTTTATGTAAAGCTAACTGATTGGTACAACCAACAGTCCATCTAAAAAAACTTTTAAAAAAGTGTATATATATGTATATGTACATGTATATGTATATATATGTGTATATATATGTATATGTATATATATGTATATGTATATATATGTATATGTATATATATGTATATGTATATATGTATATATATGTGTATGTATATGTATATGTATATATATGTATATGTATATATATGTAT
>CAIGQZ010010775.1:4215122-4229963 GCA_903798205.1 Danio tinwini
TATATATATATATATATATATATTTATATATATATATATATATATATATATATATATATTTATATATATATATATATATATGGGGTCTCTCCACATCACCACCTGTGTGTAGCACTTGGATGATGTGACAGCAGCCACAGGACAACAGCGCCAGTACGCTTACCACACCAGCTACTGGTGGAGTGGAGAGACAGTGATAGAGCCAATTCAGTGGATGGGGATGATTGGGAGGCCATGATCGTAAGGGTCGATTGAGGAACTTTGGCCAGGACACCGGGTTACACCCCTATTCTTTACGAGAAGTGTCATGGGATTTTTAATGACCACAGAGAATCAGGACCTTACCATCTCATCTGAATGACGACGCCCAGTGACAGTGTAGTGTCCCCTTAACTTTTACTGGGGCATTAGGACTCACACAGACCACAGGTTGAGCGCCCCCTGCTGGCCTCACTAACATCACTTCCAACAGCAACCTAGTTTCCCATGTGGTCGCCCATCCAGGTACTGACCAGGCTCAGCCCTACTTAGCTTCAGTGAGTAACTGTTCTTGGGCTGCAGGGTGATATGGCTGTGGCTAGCATTTGTTTGTTTTGACACAAAATATGTGGCTAAGAAATAACTAAATTGGAATTTTAATGGTGAAAGTATAAATCTTTTAGACTGGCCATTAGAAAAAGCCCTTAGCATTTCGCCCTGTATAAGTCTGAAACTGAATGCATAATGGACTTAAAAAGCTCTTTAAAAGACTGTCAAACCTGCAGAAATCCTATATATGTATATATTTAAATGTCACTGCTTCTTTTTTTTTATATATAGTATAACATTACGTCCAAATTTCAAATAATAAAGTCGCTTGATTAAAATGTAGACCTTTTTTATTTACATTTTCATTTGTTTTAATTGAAAATAAGGGGCATTCTACTAAAATATTGATTACCTCGAGTTAACACGTCATAAAAATACCTGACAATATTCTTTTGTGTAAAGGCAATGAATGACATTTGAGGGAATAAAATACGACTACACGTTCCTTATTTTAGTCACTCATAATTAGCAAACCCTGCATAATTTCTTATTGGTCTGGGTTCATCAGAGATTTAAACTGGAAAAAGATATGGTCGTTGCCTAAAAAATTCTTTATTACATACACATTTAAAGAGGTCTCATTTAAAATTTTGCATAAATTTTACCCTGTCAAACTTTTTTCATTCAAGTTTAGACAGGATATAGATCAAAACTGTTCATTTTGTTTGTCACAGCCAGAAACTGTGCTGCATATTTATTGGATTTGCCAGTTCTCAAAGAAAATATGGTACGAGATGACCAATTTCATAAATGACAAATTATTGCCAAATTTCTGTTTAGAATATACCAACATGTTATTTTTGGGTTTCCAAACTACAACAAAAAAATAGAGAAGGAAGCTTATGTTATTAATCTTTTGATAATATTTACAAAATACCATATTCACAGATGCAAATGTAATAACCAAAAACCATTTTATCCTGCTATACTAATCGAATTAAAACTATACATTATTCTCGAGGTTTTTTAAATTCTTTACTTTCGCCAATTGGTGAAGTTTTTTCCTCATCACTGTCCCCGCTGGCTTGCATGGTTCGGGATCTGTAGAGCTGTGCATTGATGGAATTGCTCTTCAGTGTTTGGACTCTCAGTAGTGATTAATAACCCACACTGACCTGAGCTAAACTAAACTGAACACTGAAAACTGAACTGACACTGTTTCAATTCACTATAAACGTCCATGTGAAGCTGCTTTGACACAATCTACATTGTATAAGCGCTATACAAATAAAGATGAATTGAATTGAATTATACAAAACAACATAAAGCAAAGCACTAATTAAAAAAAGCCACCAAAACCGCTTTTTTTTTTTTACTTGAAACCTTCAAGATCTTGTAATCTCACAAGGCCTTTCGCTGTTAGTATGTATACTTGCATATTGTCTTATATATGTTTTGTTCTGTACACCCCTGACATTTTTCTTTTCCATTTTTTTGTATTGTTCTAAATGTTGTTCTTTAAGCATTAATATAAATAAATAAAAAAATAAAATGACATTTGAGGGAAAGTAAATCACGGTGAAAACGTATAATGGTTATTATTATTTTTTTGCTCCGAAAAAAGATACACTTCGTGTGTGTGTGTATCGGGTCCCCGCTTCGCCATTAGGTGATCCATTTCTCTTACTTCAAAATGTCATGCACACGCTGGCAAAAACTTATCTCATGAATAATTAAGTAGACTACGCTTACTTATTATGTTCGGTTTAAATATTATAAACACTCTGCTGACGTCCTCCGACTGTTCTCCAATGCCGAACGCTCTGCTTTTGAATATTAATGAACTCAATCTCGCGTTGCTTGGTAACCTTCCATGGATCCTGAATATTAATAAGCAATCCTTTACCGTAGTAGATTCCTTTCCAGGAAATGCATTTCCAAGTGTCATTTTCACAACAACACCACCGAAGATGACACTTAAACAGGAAAAGCCGCTTTTCCACAGCAACTCTACTTTTAAAATGAGGAGAGTTTGTTAGTTGAGATGATACGCGGAGACTCCAGGTATTGTGAAACTCTGTATGAATGACTCTTGAGGTAGTTTTTCATCTGTAATCGGTGTTTGGATGTGAAGTGTCTGGGAATGGCGCGAGGGATGCGCTCCCCGTCGGATGTGGAGTACAGCTCGGTCGGGGAAGGACTCGGGATGCGGGAGTTCAGGATCTTTCTGTGGATGCGCCGGCTGTCGGTGGTCGCGGCGCACATCGTTGCTCTCGGCCTGGTCGTTCTCATATCCATACTCTCCAGACCAGGAACGAGTGAGTTATTTATCTTTATTTGCGTGTTTACACCTGTTGGAGCATTTTTGGGACATATACGATGACCGTTTTAATATGGAAGGTAATTCCTGCCCGCTTTAAATAAATAAAAAAACTTGAAAATTAATTTATTTTTGGTTTTCATTCAATTTCAATTTCTAAAGTTTATTAGATTTATTTAAAATAGCCTGGAATTACCTTCGATCCTTTATGGTGTATTAGAAACATTTCAAAGTGCTTCATTTGTGTTTGTTTACACCTGTCTGAGCAATTTTGGTACGATGACAGTTTTAGAAGTAACGTTACTGAGGAAAAGTAATGCGTTACATGGTAAGTTACTTTAAGATAATATGGTACACTATGGCGCATTGGAAACATTTAATTGCTTCATTTGCATATGTTTACACGTGTTTGAGCATTTTGATAAATATAAGATGACAGTTTTAGACGTACTGTGGCAAATAATGCTATTTAACGTTAAATTGTAAGTTACTTTAATATAATATGGTATTTTTTGGGCGTATTACAAACATTTCATTGCTTCATTTTCACATGTTTACACCAGTCTGAGCATGTTTGACACATATGATGGCTGCCTTAGTACTTCTAAAACTATGTAATGCTATTTAATGTTACATGGTAACTTACTTTAAGATAATATGCTACTTTATGGCGTTTTGGAAACACTGTATAAAACAATAGTTTGTGCAAATAACTAATACTTAAAATCCCATACAGATTATTAGTCAATAAAGACAAGCATTGAAATAAAACAGACAAAAAGGAACACTTTTCAAGCATCAAATCTATAAAAGTATGCTACTTTTTGTGCCTATAGTCTGGATAGCCTACATTACAATGTATCCTTCAGTTTAATCAATGTTGTTTTTTTCCTGAGCAGACAAGTTTCTGGCCATCAAACATTTTACTAGGGTGAATACAAAAATTTTAGCGAGATAATATTTACACACAATACCTATTTTTAGTATTACCCTGCAGCCCTTAAATGTGTGTATTTTTTACAGCTAATTTAAAACCACTAAATTCAACTCATTTGTCAGCAATAAGTAACTTAAAATTTAATACAATTCTGCATGATCACTTCATATATTTTAATATTTGCAGGTAAGTATGGTTTTACATGACTTATGGAAAGTAAGTATCACTTTACATAAATATATAAAAAAAAAGAGAGAGAGAAAGAAAACACTTTTTTTTGTTTGTTTGTTTCTTTGGGTTTATGATTTATAACTTGATTTTTTCTGTTTGATAAATTACAGAATGAGATGTCTTAGCGTTTATATTTAAAATGTGTGTCATTATGAAGTTTTTACTTGCATTATTTGTGTTTTAGTGAAGAGTTAAGGACTTCAAATTAGGGGGGAAAAGTAAAAAAAAAAAGAGTTAATTTCCTATTTTATTTATTAATTTTCTTTTGGAAGAAATGTTACCAGACCATCTGATCTCTTACATTTTTCCTAATATTTAAGGTTACTCTGGTCATATTTCAACATTTTTTTTTAACGTTATTTAAAACGCTTAGACACTTTTTCTGCATTTGACCTGCTTTATGTGTATGTAAAATCACCTATGTAACTATATTCAAAATGTTTAATTATTCAAAGTTGAAAGTAAACTTTTGTAATTTATTGTGTTTTTAATAAAAGATGTGCAGAATATTTTGATTAAAATTGTAATTAACTAAAAATGAAGGTTATTCCACTAAGTATTGAGTTCTCAACTCATCTGAAGGTAAAACATTAATATTGTCTTGTCATTTTCATGTAAAAATGCCAAAAACAAAACATTAGTTTACAGAATAAAACAAAACTACATTGTTAAGAACTATAAATCCAGAAAAATGAAGAATTTTCAAGTGGTCTCTTAGTTTTTTTTCATAGCTGTAAATTTAAGTTTATTATTATTTTTTTTACATGTACGTTTTACATTGCAATTCTGAGCTGTACATTAAGTTATGTTAGAGGTTTCTTATGTATAAGGTTTTATATTGCTAAAATCAAAACAAACGAATAAATCTTTCCAAAAATCTGTGTACTTTATCTCCCATATTTATGCTGTGTTTGATTTCAGGTCTGTTCTCCTGGCATCCCATGTGCATGTCCCTCGGGGTGAGTTGTATTGCTAAATACACAAGCACACATTGATTACACACTCTATCATATTTTTAGCCATGAGTTGATAAAAGTCTGGTTTCTTTTGTTCTAATCACTCCTGGCGTTTTGAATAATTCAGTGCGTTTCAGTGATGTTGAGCTCTGCGGGGATGAATTAAACATGCCTTTAGTAAATAATAAATAACGTGCTGAAACACGAAGACAGTGGAATTAGTCTGATTCCACTGACCCCAATGACAAACACAACACATTCACTTCTCTACTAACAGAGATCTGTCAGGTCAGTCACACATTCTGACCCATGGAGAGGACAGTAGATGAGTCTGTACTGGCAAAGAGTCTTCATATGCAGTCTTCATAATAAGTTTGACCATTAAAAAGACATTGTTTCATCGATGCAGCATTAATGATCAAAATGACAGTAAAGTTAAAGAAAATCAGTTTTAAATAAATGCTGGTCATTAGAATGTTCTGTTCATTGAGGAATCATTAATGTTCAATAGACATTTATGCATTTTTCACCATTGAAAATAAGAAAGAAATGTTTCTTGGCATTTCTTTGATTTTCGTTCAAGAAGTGAATTGGGTAAGCTAAAATTGTCCGTAGTGTATGAGTGTGAATGAGTGTGTGGATGTTTCCCAGAGATTGGTTGCGGCTGGAAGGGCATCCGCTGTGTAAAATCGTGCTGGATAAGTTGGCGGTTCATTCTGCTGTGGCGACCCCAGATTAATAAAGGGACTAAGCCGACAAGAAAATAAATGAATAACGATAAATGACTTCAAAACTTTATTTGAGAGTAGTGTACAGTAGGTGTTTTTAAACTTTAATAAGGAAATGATTGATCATTTAATCCTTTCACTGACATATGTACGACAAAAACTGGTCATGGTATAAAATAAATGTATTTCAAACTGATCACAGCTCAAAGTTTTCACTGTAGTTTCTATTATATTTTTCTTCTGGAGAAAGGCTTGTTTCTTTTAGTTTGACTGGGAAAAAAACTGTAAAAAAAACTTAAGATAAAAAACCAAAAAAAAAAACACTTTTTTTCCAGTTGTCTACAGAACAAACCTCTGTTGTTCAATGTCTTGCCTAATTAACCTAAATGACCTAGTTCACCTAATTAACCCTTTCAAATGCAGTTGTATGTTGCCAAATCACTAGTAAAATATTATTAAAGGAATTTTTTTTGACGTTTTATTTGAAATTACTTTTTAAAACTACATATGAAATAGCGATTTCAACATTTTTTTAACAATGATAAAATATGTCTAACTGTGTGTGTGTGTGTATATATACAGTTGCAATCAGAATTATTCAACCCCCTTTGAATTTTTTTTTTTATATTTCACAAATGATGTTTAACAGAACAAGGACATTTTCACAGTATGTCTGATAATATTTTTTTCTTCTGGAGAAAGTCTTATTTGTTTTATTTTGGCTAGAATAAAAGCAGTTTTTAATTTTTTAAACCTATTTTAAGGTCAAAATTATTAACCCCTTTAAGCTTTTTATTTTTTCCATAGTCTACAGAACAAACCATCATTATACAATAACTTGCCTAATTACCCTAACCTGCCTAGTTAACCTAATTAACCTAGTTAAGCCTTTAAATGTCACTTTAAGCTGTCTTGAAAAATATCTAGTCAAATATTATTTACTGTCATCATGTCAAAGATAAAATAAATCAGTTATTAGAGATGAGTTATTAAAACTATTATGTTTAGAAATGTGTTGAAAAAATCTTCTCTCCGTTAAACAGAAATTGGGGAATAATTCTGATTGCAACTGTATATATTCAATTTATATACATATTATTTTTACAATAAATTTTTTTATATTGAGGGGGTCATGGTGGCTCAGTAGGTAGCATGATCACCTCACAGCAAGAAGGTCGCTGATTTGAGCTCCGGCTGGGTCAGTTGGCATTTCTGTATGGAGTTTGCATGTTCTCCCTGTGTTTGCGTGGGTTTCCTCTGGATGCTCCGGTTTTCCCTACAGTACAAACTATAGGTGAATTGGGTAGTGAGCTAAATTGGCCGTAGTGTATGTGTGTGAATGCAAGAGTGTATAGGTGTTTCCCAGATTTGAGTTGCGGCTGGAAGGGCATCCGCTGCGAAATGCATATGCTGGATAAGTTGGCGGCTCATTCTGCTGTGGTGACCCATGACTAAGCCGAAAAGAAAATGAATGAATGAATGAATGAAAAAATTCAATTTATTCTAGTTATGAACATAAAAACTTTATAACATCAATGATCTAAAATTATTTGTTTTCTCATAATATTGCAGCCATATTCTAATAGGTTTGTTTTGTATAATTCACATATGATAGTCTTCAAATAATGGGCATGAAAAGTAAGGCGTATGATAAAAAGCTGTCCTGTTGTGTGTTTTAGTTTGGTCTGTGTATGACAGAAGGGATCCTGCTGTTCTCCGCTGAGGGCAGTCCGTTCTGCTTCAAGTCCCGCAAATGGAAGGTTCGTCTGCACTGGTTCTTCCAGGCTCTTCTGCTGATCTGCGGAGCCACAGGATTGGGCTTCATGGTGGCCAGTAAAAACATAAAGGAGCATCAGCACTTCACGTCCTGGCACAGTCTCCTGGGGGTCTCAACGATGGCCGCTACGCTTCTGCAGGCCGTCTGCGGGGTCTTGCTGATCTTCCCCCAACTCATCAGCACTCGATCTTTCCCTCGGCTGAGACTCTATCATGCTACCTGTGGTCTGGTGGCGTATCTGCTGGCCACTGTCACGCTCATGTCCGCCATGTTTACAGACTGGTTTCAAGCCTCGGTGAGCGGCACACTCTGGTACGTCTTCCTGTTCCTGCCGCTGTTTCCTGCTTTAGTGGTGATGAATCAAGTCACTAGTGCCTTCCTGCCCAAGAAGAAGATCACCAGCTGAAGACTAGTTAGAGGGCTCAGTGATCTGCATGTTTTAATATTTAATATCATTTAATAGGGATCTGAGGACTCTTTTATGAAGAGTTATACTCAGTGTGAAAGTATAAACCTTTCTAAAATTATTTTTTTTTTGCACAAAAATTTTCCACATTAATAAAATTTCATATATGAATTATAATAATATCATTTTCATATTTTTTTTCATCAGGAAACCATATAAAAATGGATTTTCTCCAAACAGATCAGATTCTGATTCTCTGGATTTACTATTTATAGTAAGACAACATTATTAGCACTCCTGTGAATTTGTAATGGAACAGAGTAAAACATTTTTTAAGTGTTTTCTTTTATATCCTTTTTCTGGATAATGTAAGTGCTAAGGTCAATTTTAGTAGCCCCCTTAAAATATTTTACAGAACAAAAGTACTGTTGTCCAATGACTTGCCTTACTATTAAGCCTTTAAACTGCACTTACTAGTACAAGTCAATACTAGTTTAAACCTGCTGGATGTGCTGATGCTCACTTTTACAGTGGACTTCACCTTTATGCTGACTACTGATGCTTTAAATTCTTCACTTTCGCCAATTGGTGAAGTTTTTTTCCTCGCCGCTGTCGCCACTGGCTTGCATGGTTCGGGATCTGTAGAGCTGCGCATCGATGGAATTGCTCCTCAGTGTTTGGACTCTCAGTAGTGATTATTAAACCACACTGAACTGAGCTAAACTAAACTGAACTTAAACACTGAAAACTGAACTGACACTTTTCAATTCACTATAAACTTCCATGTGAAGCTGCTTTGACACAATCTACATTGTATAAGCGCTAAACACATAAAGATTGAATTGAATTGAATTGATGCTCTCCATGAGGACATTATAACTAATTCTGTATTTGTATCATTTTACTAACTTAATACAAGCAACTTGTGTGTTTCTGGTGTTATTTTACTATGCACTGCGACATTCTGGGAAAATGAACAAAATGGCATTTGCATTGCAAGAACTTGTTAACTGCATAACAGTAAGCGTGCGTATATCTTCTGCTGTAGTTCAGTTTATTTCAGTGCTTTATTTGTGTTCCTTTAACTTGTTTTGTCTTTCCCCCCTAAATTAGGAATGCAGTCTATCACTACCAAAGCTTAGCAACTAGCCTAGGATATGCTAACAGCATGGTAAAACGTGTTAACAATGTGTTAAATTATGCTTAAAACATGCAAGTAATGTGTCAGAGATGTTGGTTTAGTAAGTTAATTTAATGTAAACAAAATGAAAACAATCTAAAACATGCTAAATGTGTGCTAAAAAGCTTTAGAAACGTGCTAATTTCACATTCGCTCACAAAGCCGTGCTAGAAATGTATGCTAGCAACAGTGTGTTAAGATATGCTGGAAACATGTTTAATGCTAAAATGCTAAAAACATGTTAACGCTATCAAAAGCGAAACATTAGCATCATGAGCAGTCTTAAAAATTTACATGATTTCAAATATTTTGAGTTTACCTTCATCAAATAGCAGCCAAATACGCATAACAAAAAAAAATGCTAATGGCTTAAACTCTTATATTGTGCATATTTTATCTGGACAGTAAAACGAACGTGTAACATCGGATGCTTTATTTGTAAAGGCAGAATTGGATGTGTTGTTGTTTTTATTTATGCCTGTATTATTGATGTCCTGCATTTATTCTTGGTTATGTGCAGTGTTGCGGATCATCCTTCATCCACTGTTTGCATGTTTCTGCTGCGTGTTTAAAGGGCACCTATTTTACCCCTTTTTCAAGATTTAAGATACGTCTTTGGTGTCTCAAGGATATGTCTGTAAAGTTTCAGCTTAAAACACCCATTAGATTATTTATTATACCTTTAAGAATGTTGGATTTTTTTTTTGCTTTGAACACTTAGCAGCTGTTTTGCTGGCCTGTGCCTTTAATGCTAGTTTTCCCTTCCCACCGTTCCCATGTGCCTGTTAGAGTGTGCCTCAATCTCCGGCTTGGCTGCGTCAGATAAACAGCACAGTGACAGACGTAAAGCAGATCTCACGTAACGTTTGTGAGAAATACTACAGTAAGAAGTTTCCCAATGATTATTTGATGTAGAGTTAATTCAAGCCTTTCTGCAACAATGAGTCACAACTTTGCACTGTTTTTGCACAGCAAACGTGACCGGATACACATTAATATCCACTGCTGTATGGATATGTTATGTTAATGTACAAAATAAACATGATTTAAGTTCATTATGTTCAAAACAGGATTGAAGCATCTTCCTTTATAATTGTACTGACACACGGCTCTGGTGATGAAGGCGGTAAAATCCCTGTAATTTATTACTACCATGCAGTGTTTTAAAAACATTATATTATATTTTATTATGTCACTCTTGATCACATTTGATGATGATTGATGATCACAGAGAGCTGAACAGATCTTTTAATCCCAGCTGCTTTGCGCACGTCCTGACTTGTTGATATGATTATACGCGTTACTACGGAGGCATGTTAATACGTGTCTGGCAATCAATTCGGTGGACAGGGAAACCACACTTGTGCGTTACGTTAGCCTTAAAATAAGAAGGATTTGGATCCTATTTTAACATCAGGAAATAAAAAATATTAAAAAGAGACTTATTGTGTTTCTATCACTCACACAGTTCTGTCCAAACAGATTCCAAAAGATGATTTTCATCATAGGTGCCCTTTAATAAAACTGCACAAATGTGGTCAGGTTGTGAAATTATGAAGCTATGCTAATGTGACTGAAACAAACAAAGACTCAGGGTTGTCTAGTATGAGTTATTGGCATATCAACTAAATAAATATCTATATATTTTTGAGTATTTTACGCTTTAAAAAAAAAAGAGAGATTGTAGGTTTTTTCTTATAAATGTATTTCTGTAAAATAAAGTTAAGCACTATTTACAAAAAAGCTTGTCATGTTGTTACTGCTCAAAAACACACACATACATATAAATGTATATATATATATATATATTCATTCATTCATTCATTCATTTTCCACAGCAGAATGAACCGCCAACTTATCCAGCATATGTTTTACACAGCGGATGCCTTTCCAGCTGCAACCCAGTACTGGGAAACACCCTCATTCTCACATTCACACACACATGCACACTCATACACTACGACCAATTTAGTTTATTCAATTCACCTATAGCGCATGTCTTTGGATGGGAGTGGAAACTGGAGCACCGGGAGGAAACCCACCCATACACAAAGAGAACATGCAAACTCCACACAGAAATGCCAACTGACCCAGCCGGACTTGAACCAGCAACCTTCTTGCCTTCTTGAGGCGATAGTGCTAACCACTAAGCCATCATCTCACCCCAAAACGTATATGTATATATTTATTTATGCAAACTATATGTTTCCTTTGATGTGTTTGACGTTGTATTAATCATATTTATATGCAATGAAAGTTCAGCATTGAGACCAAAATCAGAAAAACATTCAGGGTTCATTTATTAATACACATAAACACAAATCATCTGAGGTGGTTAATGTTTAATATATCTGTTTGTGTCAGAACATTTGAATACATTAATAAAGGCGCCATAAAAACATCACTGTAAAAAATGCACACAATTCATGTTGTCCCAACACAAACGAAACAAATAAGTGGATTGATTGATCATAAAACAATTACGTTGTCCCCCCAAAAAAACTCAAAATGTGTGTTGATTTAACCTTTTTTATGTAAGTAGTTCAAACAAGCAGCAAACTCGTTTTTTCTTCCAGTGGGAAGACGCAGACATCATCTTTAAGTATTTTTGAACAGATTTTTGACTGCTTGATTCTCCATGAGAGAAACACAAATTGTGACCCGTTTTGTTTATTAAAACTCATGAATGAATATTGATTGGTGTGAGCTGTACTGCAGTGTTAGAGGAGGAGTGTGTTCATTGGTTCTGTTCACAGATGAGTGCGATGGTACCGTTCAGCAGATCCTCCATGCTCACCGTCAGCATTCCTGATCCGGCCAGAGTCTCCTGTTGATCAGCCAGAGCCACAAACACCTGCTGTGAAGACTCACTCTGGGGCGGATGGAGGTTTATCAACTGCTCCACTGCTAAATCTGCTGCAGCTTCACACTGAACTACCTGCAAAAGTCCAAAATCCAGACACTGGATCAGTTTAAGCTTTTGGACTATTCTGCTTCTAAAACTTGTCCTACATTGCAAGAAACCAAAAACAATCAAATTTGACAGTTTATTGCTATCTATTCTGGTGGTCAACATTTGAGATATTTCAGTTTTTTTAAGTTTTTGCTCACCACACAACCGATTTGTGTTGAGAATTAAGTTCACTTATTAGTTTTTCACAAATTTAACACTGGAACCACCAGAATTCTATAACTAATTTAATTACCTTAGCGGCCATTTTGACCATTTTCATATAAGACGACACATTGTCACATCATACTTAAATTCAAAGCTTCTATTGAGATAGTCAAATTTATACAACAGTTCTGTCTGGTTCTCTAATCTGATTGGCTGATAGCACTGTAAAATTCTGCAAATAACAGCACTCATCCAGCCTCTTCACTCTTCATCCTTCATTTTTGCAGGTTTATCCCTCATCCTTCATCCACTCTTCATGCCCACATACAGCAACAAGCAGAGGACACTCTACAGTTTGACAAATATTGCTGCTGTTGGACAATATAATGTACTTTTAAGGCTTTTTTTAGGTGAGAATGTAGTTGTTTACTGTAGTTGTGTTTTAATATTTAAAATAGTACAGTGCCTATTTTAAATATTAATAATTTCTGAGAGACGATGTTCATCTATAAGATGGCGATAGAGACCACATAATAAGCCCTAAGAGAAAAACAGCGTAATTTCAAACTTCAGCTGATCAAATCATTATTCAACAGGTAAATGACTTCTAAGTCTATCTCTCTCTTTTGTATGTTGTAGTGCTGTATTTATACCATAGTAATATTGTGATATTCCAATCGAAACAGAAATACTGGGAGATATCTCTGTAGATTAATGGCATTTCATGCTGTTCAGCCTTATAATCTTAAAAAGTCAGCAAAATCACCTGTTTTGTCATCACTTTAGACATTACGCTGGAGAATCATTCAAACACTAGCTCTAAAGTGACGTTGGTGAATGAGCAATGGCGTCTGATGTTCTGACGTCAGCTGCAGATGTGAATGAATGGCGGAAGAAAGTAGTTCCTCTTACAAAAGGGTTTTGAGACATGATTGATTTTATTTTTTATATACACGATTATGCCGTTGAACTGTTGTTTAAACGCAATATCAAATGAGTAGCAATGCAATTTGGCTATATATTGTCACTGGTGGGACACTAACGCATCAGTGCTGATATACAGCCACATCGCACTGCTACGAGTGTGATATTGCTCATATAGCTTTGAATGTCTGCCATCATATTTTATTAAGTCATCACCCTAAAAATACAATATCTTCGGTAATAGAGCCTATAAATGTATAGTTAGACCACCTGCGATTGTCCGCGATTCACTTTCACTTTCTTAAGCGGGAGTGAAGGCTTTTTCATGGCACTGAATACGCTGCTTTGAAATACATATCTGAAGAAAAGTTTTGGTTTTGATAGCAGGAAGTTGCTAGGCAACAGAGGCACGCATATTTAAAATCCCAGGGAAAAGTAGCAGACACTGAAATACATGTGCTCATTTTGACCGCTATGGTAGTTCTCAGTATTATCAATCAGAATTTATTCATTTGTTTTCCTTCGGCTAAAGCCCTGCTCACACTGTGAAATTGCAGCCACTATTTTATCGTCTAAGACAAATTTGGGAAATCCTAAAGGATTCCTGAAATCCTGGGCTAAAATCTGTGATCTTTGATTGTTGGTTTGACATGTTCACAGACAGCCGCTTTGTGCCTGTTGTGATCAGATTTTCTGTCCGATGAAGTTCTGGCAGTGTCAGAAGATTTCAGACACTTTCAGAGTCACAAAAAAAGAGTTTTGAGACTCTCCATGATAGATTTTCTTTTTTATATACACGATTATGCCGTCAAACTTTTGTTTAAATGCATTATCACATGAGTAGCAGTGCAATGTGGCTGTATATCATCACTGGTGGGACATATTTAAAATCACAGAAAAAAGTAGCAGACGCTGAAATACATGCTCTCATTTTGACCGCTATGGTAGTTTTTGGTAGAAATAATCAGAATTCATTCAATTGTTTTCCTTCGTTTTCCCTTTATTTATCAGAGGTCGCCACAGCGGAATGAACCGCCAACTTATCCAGCATATGTTTTACACAGCAGATGCGCTTCCAGCTGCAACCCAGTACTGGGAAACATCCATACACACTTATTCACACTCATACACTACGACCAATTTAGTTTATTTAATTCACCTATAGCACATTTGTTTGGACTGTGGGGGAAACCGGAGCACCCGGAGGAAACCCACAACAACACGGAGAGAACATGTAAACTCCACACAGAAATGCCAAATGGCTCAGCCGGGACTCAAACCAGTGACCTTCTTGCTTTGAGGCTAACCACTGAGCCACTGTGTCACGCAATTTACATATAATAAACGTAAATATTTTTTAAAAGATTCAAATTTACCACAAGGGCTAATAATTGTGCCTTCAGCTGTAAATCTTGAGCACCAAACCAAATCAGGCATGAAATAAAAGCCCATTTTCTGCCCTGTGGAGATCTTTGGTTGTGTGACGTTGAGTGTGTGGTCACCGTCTGTGAAGCGGAGCTCTGTGTCTGCGCTTCGTCCTGCAGGAGCTGGAAGTGTTTGGACAAGAAGTGCTGCTGGAAGTCCGGCTCAGAGGGGAAGTGAAGTGAACAGACCATACAGCTGAACAGCGCGGGAGTCTGAACGCTGCAAACATGATGCTGGAGCTCCTGCTCACTGGACAAAGAACAGTCACAACTCACACACTTCCACACTTGCTCCTCTGAACACACACACAC
>CAIGQZ010010775.1:4235736-4248786 GCA_903798205.1 Danio tinwini
ATATATATATATATATATACATAATCAGGGCAACATGGTGGCTCAGTGGCATTGTCGCCTCACAGCAAGAAGGTCGCTAGCTTGAGTCCCGGCTGGGCCAGTTGGCATTTCTGTGTGTTCTCCCCGTGTTGTCGTGGATTTCCTCCGGCTGCTCCAGTTTCCCCCAGAGTCCAAAGACATGCGCTGTAGGTGAATTGGGTAAACTAAATTGGCCGTAGTGTATGAATAGTTTGTGTGAATGTGAGTGTGTTGGTGTTTCCCAGTATTGGGTTGCAGCTGAAAGGGCATCCGCTGTGTGAAACATATGCTGGAATAGTTGGCCGTTCATTCCGCTGTGGCAACCCCTGATATATAAGGGACTAAGCCGAAGGAAATTTCATTCATTCATTTTCTTTTCAGCTAAGTCCCTTTATTAATCCGGGGTTGCCACAGCGGAATGAACTACCAACTTATCCAGCATATGTTTCACGCAGCGGATGCCCTTCCAGCCGCAACCCATCTGTGGGAAACATCCATACATCCATTCACACTCATATACTACGGACAACTTAGCCTACCCAATTCACCTGTACCGCATGTCTTTGGACTGTGGGGGAAACCGGAGCACCCGTAGGAAACCCACGCCAACGCAGGGAGAACATGCAAACTCTACACAGAAACGCCAACTGACACAGCCGAGGCTTGAACCAGCCATCTTCTTGCTGTGAGGCGACAGCACTACCTACTGCGCCATTGCGTCGCCCCGAAGGAAAATTAATGAATTAAAATACATAATAATGTACATTTTTATTGTTGTTGTGTTACAGTTTTTCTCCCTTGGTTTGGCTCAGTTCTTGAAACAGGAATTACATTCTCATTACTCTAAGATTGTTTTGCAAAACAGTCTTACAGTTCAGCACAACACTATAGCTCACTTGCAAAAGCTCATACCTTTCCCAAAACTGTTCGTTCATATGTCAAAACTAAATTTCCTTCTCATTTAAACAGTCAGTGCCCCCAAAATCCTTTGTCCCTTTGGCATTGCGTAAGCACTGCAAGTCAAAATATTTAGATGTTTTGTCACTATGACAGAAGACCATTGAAATATCCCTCATGTCCACCTTTCAGTCTTAGCCCAGTTTTTGAAAATGGTTACTGAACTGTGTTTTTGTCTATTGACAGAATGCAATTGCATAAAAAACTAAATAAAATAAATTGATAAGATTAAAAAAATGATAAGAAATAAGGATTTTCAGTCTGATCTCACGAGGAAATGTGACTGTTTTACATTTTGTTCAAATGTTCCACAGATTCATATATGATATTCATGGTATTATTTTCTTGACTAATTTTGACAATTGAACAGACTATTGTGCATGTGATGACTTATACAATGAAATGACGCTGACGCATTTTGGAGCGAACAACCATTGAACTGAGAATCAACAATCAGTTTAGATCAACTAGATCTATTCACTTGGAAATTGTGCTAAATGTAGGCTAGATGTACTTAGACATTTGCAATTTAATGAAATGAATAAGAAAAATCAATTCTGTTGTGAACAATTGCCAAGTGGTTTGGAGGTTTGTCCATGTTGTTCTGAGAATGTAATTCCAGTTTCAAAAATGAGCCAAACCAATGGAGAAAAACTGTAATACTTCAGATACTTGTTTATTTAGTCATGTAATATACATATGATACATGATTAAATAAACAAGTATCTGCATAAGCATATTAATACTGTATAATAATGATACGATTTAATTATTTATTACTAATTCTTATCCGTAGCTCATCATTTTAGTTCATTATCATCAAGACGCACCTGAGGAGTGTTTGAAGGTCTTGTCGCACAAGTCGCAGGCCACAGTCTGCTCAGTCTTCTTCTTCTTAGCCAGAGGGCCGCCGTGTGTTTCCACGCAGTGCTGATGGAGACTCTTGAGTGTTGGAAAGGCCATTGAACACTCGCCGCAGCGCTGCTCTTTCCCTGGCGCCAGAGCACAGCCTTTCTTATGCTTTATCAGACGACACTTAAAGTCAAACGTCTTGCTGCACCAGTCGCAGCTGTAGGACACCAGTACAGCTTTCCTTCCGCCTGTGCTATTACAGTCTTCATCATTCTCATCCTCAGAGTCTACAGCAGATCCTCCTTGCTCAACCTCATCTTTACCAGGACACTCCGAGTCAGACACATGCCCTGCTTTAAAAAATGTGAAGATAAAAGGTGATTTTGTTTTGTTAAAATGTTTTATTTATTTGATTTTCTATTATATCATCACATGAAGAAAAATATCTATGCACTGAAAGGATCTTCACCGGTTTGTTTGAGAGCCGACAGCTGAGGGAAGCTCTTCAGGTTGGCACACATCAGCTGGCACAGAGGACTGGCAAACTCAGAGTCACGACTCAAAACTCTGTCCACTGTCTGAAGAATTGACTCCAGCTCTCCATCAGCTCTCCGGCAGCTCTGCAGAAACTGGCACATGCAAAATCATTGTATATGATAATACTCTATTGTGGTGTATATACAGTTGCAATCAGAATTATTCAACCACCTGATTTATTAGCCCCATGTTTATTTTTTTCCCCAATTTCTGTTTAACGGAGAGAAGATTTTTTCAACACATTTCTAAACATAATAGTTTTAATAATTCATCTCTAATAACTGATTTATTTTATCTTTGACATGATGACAGTAAATAATATTTGACTAGATATTTTTCAAGACACTTCTATACAGCTTAAAGTGACATTTAAAGGCTTA
Source organism: Danio tinwini (assembly GCA_903798205.1). Taxonomy (NCBI): domain Eukaryota; kingdom Metazoa; phylum Chordata; class Actinopteri; order Cypriniformes; family Danionidae; genus Danio; species Danio tinwini. The sequence goes on from CAIGQZ010010775.1 coordinate 4,238,481, forward strand.
ACTAGGTTAATTAGGTTAACTAGGCAGGTTAGGGTAATTAGGCAAGTTATTGTATAATGATGGTTTGTTCTGTAGACTATGGAAAAAAATAGCTTAAAGGGGTTAATAATTTTGACCTTAAAATGGGTTTTAAAAATGTAAAACTGCTTTTATTCTAGCCAAAATAAAACAAATAAGACTTTCTCCAGAAGAAAAAAATATTATCAGACATAATGTGAAAATGTCCTTGTTCTGTTAAACATCATTTGGGAAATATTTTTAAAAAGTTAATTTTAATTCAATTTTTTAATTTGAAAAAATTCAAAGGGGGTTCAATAATTCTGATTGCAACTGTACTAGATGAGGAGTCACATTTTGGTGTCCACATTACAGTTACAAAACTGGTTTTATATAACCAAATGGCATATTATATAATTGCCAAATGTGCTTTAATTCAAAAGTCATTTTAAATTTAAAAGTATTTTAAAGTATTTAAATAAAGTGGAAATGTTGGTAAACTAATGCTTTAGATTGTTTTAAAACACAAAAAATATGATTCAGCATAAAATATGTGCTTGTGTAAAAATGGAACAACAATTTCTGACCTGTAACTATTCAAATATATAAACAAATCTCCAAACGTAACGCCTGGCATTCACTCCAAAGAGTTCAATTTTAGTCTCATCAGACTAGAGAAATTTGTTTCTTATGGTCTGAGGGTCCTTCAGATGCCTTTTTGGCAAATTCCAGGCGGGGAGTGGCTTCCGTCTGGCCACTCTACTATACAGGCCTGATTGGTGGATTGCTGCACAGATGGTTGTCCTTCGGTAAGGTTGTCCTCTCTCCACAGAAAAACACTGGCTCAGACAGAGTGACCATCGGGTTATTAATCACCTCCCTGACTAAGGCCCTTCTCCCCTGATCATTCAGCTTAGATGGCTGGCCAGCTCTAGGAAGAGTCCTGGTGGTTTCAAACATCTTCCACTTACGGATGATGGAGGCCACTGTTATCATTGGAGCTTTCAGAGTAGCAGAAAGTTTTCTGTAAGCTTCCCCAGCTTTGTGCCTCGAGACAATCCTGTCTCAGAGGTCTACAAACAATTCCTTTGTCTTCATGCTTGGTTTGTGCTTTGACATGCACTGTCAACCCTGGGGCCTTTTATAGACATGTGTACGCCTTTTCAAATCATGTCCAATCAACTGAATTTACCACAGCTGAACTCCAATGAAGCTGCTGAAACATCTCAAAAATGATCAGTGGCAACAGAATGTACCTGAGCTCAATTTAGAGCTTCATGGCAAAGGCTGTGAATACTTATGTACTTGTGATTTTTTTTAGGTTTTTTATTTTTAATAAATTTTTTTCACATTGTCATAATAGGGTATTGTGTGTAGAATTTTGAGGAAATAATGAATTTAATCCATTTTGAAATAAGGCTTTAACATAAACAAATGTGGAAAATATAAAGCGCTGATATTTATATATAAAGTATATGAATACTTTCTGGATGCACTGTAGTTTGATATTGTTATTATTATTATTAAGGTTGAATGGTGTATGGTGATAATGAGTGCATTGTCTCATTATTTATAGACTAATTACTTTATATTTACAAAAATGAATAGATATAAGGACACGAAATACAGATTTGGGTTAAATTTGTTTTATAATACTACCAACACTCGTTTTTTAGACTAAAAACCTTGTGATTAAAATGATTATTATTTCAGAAAATTCTATTCCATTAATTTATTACTTACTTTTTATTGTAAGTAAAAAATATTTAGACAAAAATATTTAACATTAATTAAATATACTAATAAACATTAATAGTATGCAAATAGAAGCATACAGATTGGTACAGACTACATAAGTTTAGTATATTTTCCTCTATTTCTTACCTCAGTAACTTTCTCTGTCTTATGATCCATTGCATTCAAGCCCTGTTCGAGCAGTGTAAAATCACTGATCGTTTCCAGAATGAGTGATTTGTGCTTGAACAGCACATCTATGTCTTTAACTACAAAAGAAAAACATTTTAATACAAGATTTTGTCACAAACAGTGTACTTAATAAATACCGATATTTTCTCAGCATGCACAATGACTGAAAAGCTGTTTGACTCTCACTGGTTTGAAGAAGTTTCTGAGCATCTGGTTTCTCCTTGAGCTCCTGCATGAGGATCTGCAGCTCTGGATTGTGTGTTTCTGTCCAGAGGAGAATCCTCCACACAGTGACAGCCTGCAGTGAACCGTCCAGTGCTGCCCATATTAGCCTCTCAAACACCTCAGCATCTGCTTTCTCTTCCAGCAGAGCTTCAATACACTGAATACATAGAAATACAGTCTATTAAGGCAGGTAAAAACACTGATTTTACACAGATTTTCTTTTTTAGTGTAGAAAATGCATCAAAAAAACGACAACCAGTTTTTTCATGCACCTTTTAATTTGAGATTAGATTATTTTGGGCTTTTCTTAGAGGGTTTGTTCAGTCTAATGGAGACAAAAACACACCCAAAATACACTTTTAAGTCCATCTTTTATTGCTCTTTATCCATTTGTGTCTGTAGATTTCAATTGTCATGCATATTTTTAAAGTTTGTTTTCTCAAAATATTTTTTGTCTCTTGCACTGAGCCATAACCTTGCACTTAAACTAGCCATAAACTCTGATTCCTGAAAGACCCCAATGACAGAGGAGTCCTCGCATTGATCCCATAGGCCAGCCTGAACACCCGCCAGTGACCTACTCACACCTGCAGCTTCTCCACAATGGACTTCCAGCATTCTCCAGCCTCCGGTGCCTAGACTGCAGCTCAGCACAAAAAGTTTAGCCAAAGGAGAAATGGTCGTGCCCAACTGAGCCTGGTTTCTCCCAAAGTTTTTTTCCTTTACTTTCGTCAATTGGTGAAGTTTGTTCCTCGCCACTGTCGCCACTGGCTTGCTTGGTTTTGGGACTTGTGGAGCTGTGCATCAATGGATTTTCTCTTCAGTGTCTGGGCTTTCAGCAGCAAAAATTTAACCGCACTGAACTGAACTAAACTGAACTTCAACTCTGAAATCTGGACTGACACAGAGCTGCTTTGACACAATCTACATTGTAAAAGCGCTATAGAAATAACAATGAATTGAATTGAACTTCAGCAGCTCTTACAAAACTTTACAGTTTTAGTCATCTGTATTGTGGAGGTCATACAGAAGGATATGTTCATACATAAATTGCTTAATTACATACAAACATTTTATTCTACAAGCAATTGTTGTTTTCTTTCCTGTCTGTTTAGAGTAATTTCTGAATTGCAGAATGATAAAAAAAAGACTCATAAAATCCCTTCTGTAAAAAATAGACTGTAATATGTCAAAAATAATGTACTAAAGTTTTATCAGATGCTCAGATTTATGTGTGTGAAGTGTGTGCAAATTAGTGCATATTTATTTAAATTATGCCTAATTTGCATATTTAAACGTTTAAGAAAACTAGAAAATACTTTTTTATCAATTCTTAAAGGAATAGTTCACCCAAAAATAAAAAATTACCCAACAATTTACTCACCCTCAAGCCATTCTCTGTGTATATGATTTTATTTTCTGTCAGACAGACTCATTATTCCATGCTGTACAATCATGTTGGAAACTGGAATGTTTTTAAAAGCGCATATACATATACGGCATGCACTAAATAGAGTGGGGGAACTATGACGTCAATTTGTATGCAAAAACCCGGAAGCGAGTTTGCATTTTAGCAGTTCCGGTTCCCTCGACCCAAAGCCAAGGGATTTTTTTAATGGGATTTCAGTTAAATCGCTTAAATAAGGTCCGTGGCAAACACAAACTCAAGATACTTTCACGTTTTATTCTATGACAAAGCATATCAGTTACATCACACTCTTGATTTTTTTAATCGGTTACGCTTCTTTAAAAAGACGGTTGCTATCAAGATGCTAATCGGGACTACAGGCGGTGTGGGAGACATTATACGTCATCGAGATGAACTAGTCTGGAACACAGCTCGCTCGCGTTGGGCATCTGGATTTTTACTGTTATTTAAATATTTTCATGAATAGTATTTTATAGTTTGTAGTATTTTTCTAATTGGGAATACATATTGTGTGTAGACAATGCCTTCACTTGTAAAGACTGTCAAGACAGATTCATTTGTTGATCATTTATTTTAATCAAACGATATTATGAAGACACACCTACTGTACACTATGGACAATTTAGCTTACCCAATTCACCTATAGCACATGTCTTTGGACTTGTGGGGGAAACCGGAGCACCCAGAGGAGCAGATTTTGTTTATTTATAAAATTTATATTGTTTATGTATAAAATATTATATTTTCTAAATTATAAACATTTCATTGACTTCGGTGGTGGCTTAATTCATGTTATGACATCATACGTCGAGTCAGCGGTCAGCCGCGAAGTTGTTGAGATCAAGTATTTGACAGAAATATTTTTCTTACAAAAACACTCCACTTCATAAGACATCTGTTAACCCCCTGGCGGCGTATGGGTTAGTTTGGCAACTGATTTATGTGCTTTTGGAAGCTGCAAAAAAGAAACACTATCTAACAACATAAAAAAATGTATAAAAAAAGAAAGTCATATACACCAGGGACAGCTTAAGGGTGTGTAAACGCTCATTGTTATATTTGGGTGAACTATCCCTTTAAGAAATCCAAAACTTTTTTCATATTACAAGTTTTCATTCATTCGTTTTCTTTTTTTCTTAGTCCCTTTATTAATCTGGGGTCGCCACAGCGGAATGAACCGCCAACTTATCCAGCATATGTTTTACATAGCGGACGCCTTTCCAGCTGCAAGCCATCACTGGGAAACACCCACACACTCTCATTCACACTCATACACTACAGACAATTTAGCCTACCTAATTCACCTATAGCGCATGTTTTTGGACTCGTGGGGGAAACCGGAGCACCCGGAGGAAACCCACACAAACACGGGCAGAACATACAAACTTCACACAGAAATGCCAACTGACCCAGCTGAGGCTCGAACCAGCGACCTTCTTGCTGTGAGGCGATCATGCTACTCACTTCACCCATTACAAGTTTTTTAATAATGTTATGTTTAAATATGCAAATGAGGAATTATTATTGTTATGGGGTCATTTTTATTTTTGGGTGAACTTTAATGTCATCAGTCAACTGGGCAAGTATGGTGATAACTATTATTCATTCATTTATTTTCCTAAGGCTTAGTCCCTTATCTATCAGGGGTCGCCACAGCAGAATGAACCGCCAACAATTCCGGCATATGTTTTACGCAGCGGATGCCCTTCCAGCTGCAACCCAGTACTGGGAAACACCCATACACTCTCACATTCACACACACGCTCATACACTACAGACATTTTTTGTTTACCCAATTCACTTATACCGCATGTCTTTGGACTGTGGGGAAACCGGAGCACCCAGAGGAAACCCACACCAACACAGAAAGCAAACCCCACACAGAAACGCCAACTGGCCCAGCCGGGACTTAAACCAGTGACCTTCTTGCTGTGAAGCAGCAGACCAGCTGCAAACCACTAAGTCACTGTGCAGCCCGTGAAAATTATTAGTTTATTTTAACTCTATTTACTGACATCCACAGTAAATTGAGATAGTAAAAATAAGAATCTTACAACACAGCACATGTACCTGTCTGTCATTTGCAGGCATGTCTGGACCCACTTTGAGACTTTGTTTGATGAGCTGGAGGTCCAGATTCAGCTTGACGAGTCTGTTTTGATACATTCTCAGCAAATCCATTCCACTGCTGTCTATTGTCGTAATACCTGACAGAAAGCAGCAGTGATTAGGAATATACATGTGGTATGATGAAATGCACTGAGTGTCTTTGCTGTTCATACCCCTGGTGTTTTTAAGAGTTTCGAGAAGTTGAAGCAGATCTGTGGATTTTTCCTTCACCTCATTCAGCAGAATCAGAAACGTTTCTTCACTTATGGACGTCTCTCTGAGTTTGCATAACAAGTTTTCCACCACCTCTGCAGATGACGGAGCAGAACAGCACTGCAAAACCACCTTAAGAAAAAACAAACACACTCACTACCATTATTACCGATACTCATTATTTTTCTTCACAATAAATAATTCTCAGAAGTACACAGGAGAACCGAGGCCAAGTGTGCATCAGCTGTCCTCATTTATAGCTCAGCCTAGTTGTGGTATGGATGTGTTTAAACTTGCGTACTAGTAAATATTTGTTTAGCTGCACTATTAAGCTTACAAGAAATGTAATCTCATGTATAAGCCTATCTTTTTAGCAAAGCATACACTCAGTGCATCACTTAGTGGTATGACGCATGAGTGTGCCCCATGCAGGTTTTTTGCATCTCGTTTATATACACTATGAACAGCAGCTACGCTAATTATTCTCTTTATTCCCTATTTCCACCTGGGGGTTCTCATCCCGAGGCCCACAGACTATGCAGCACCACTGATGCGATCCAAGACCAGCGACGAGATGATCCCAAGGTTTTCATAATCCTGGACCAGGCCGTATGCTGAGCAGCTGCTGTGGTGGTCATGGAAGAGTAAAGAGCATGAGACTGATTCCTGTGACGCTCCAGGGACAGACAATTCTTCGCTCAGGTCCAGCATTCTCCAGCTTCCGGCACCTAGACTGCAGCTCTGCACAAGACGTTTGGCCATAGGAGAAATGGTTGTGCCCAACTGAGCCTTGTTTCCCTCAAGGTTTTTTTTAATTCTTCACTTTCGCCAATTGATGAATTTTTTTCTTCGTCGCTGTCACCACTGGCTTGCATGGTTCGGGATCTGTAGAGCTACGCATCGATGGAATCGCTCTTCAGTGTTTAGATTCTCAGTAATGATTATTAACCACACTGAACTGAGCTAAACTGAACTTAAACACTGGACTGACACTGTTTCAATTTACTATAATCTTCTATGTGAAGCTGCTTTGACACAATCTACATTGTAAAAGCCCTATAGAAATAAAGGTGAATTGAATTGAAAAAGTATAAACCCCATATTTATAGAAGCCTTCAGTTCAAAGGAATATATCAATGAGATCTTGTTTCGTGTAAATTTACATTACAAAATGACTACATTTATGCATCTAATATAACTCATATACATATTTATATATTAAAGATATCCAGAAATAAACTATTTTGTTAAATATATATTTTATATGTTTCTACATATTTTTGTCCTCTGTTACCATTATAGTAAGATGAAATAAAAAATAATAAATAAAAAAAATGATGCAAAAAAAAGAGAAAAAAGATATCAAGCAGGACAACTATTATGAAAACTAATAATAATAATAATAATAATAATAGTTCATTCAGGTGACATGGTGGCGCAGTGGGTAGCGCTGTCACCTCACAGCATAAGGTCGCTGGTTCGAGTCCCGGCTGGGTTGGTTGGCATTTCTGTGTGGCATTTCAGTTTGCATGTTCTCCCTGCATTGGCGTGAGTTTCCTCCGGGTGCTCCAGTTTCCCCCACAAGTCCAAAGACATGCACTATAGGTGAATTGAATAAGCTAAATTGGCCATAGTGTATGTGTGGGTGTGAATACAAGAGTGTATGGGTGTTTCCCAGTGCTGGGTTGTGGCTGTGTAAAATACATGCTGAATAAGTTGGCGGTTCATTCCGCTGTGGCGACCCTTGATTAATAAAGGGACTAAGCCGAAAAGAAAATGAATGAATGAATGAATAAATGAATAAATGAATAATTCATTCATTCATTTTCCTTTAGCCTAGTCCCTTATTTATCAGGGGTGACTACAGTGGAGTGAACCGCCAACTATTTAAGTTTTACGCAGCGAATGCCCTTTCAGCCGCAACCCAGTACTGGGAAACACCCATACACTTTCACATTCACACACTCAAACACTACGGCCAATTTAGTTCATCTAATTCACCTATACATGTCTTTGGACTGTGAGGGAAACTGGAAACCCATGCCTACACGGGGAGAACATGCAAACTCCACACAAAAATGCCAACTGGTCCAGCCGGGACTTGAATCTGGAGGATTATGTGACACTAAAATGACAAAATGTCTATTTTTGATCAAATTGTTTTTATTATTAAATAAAATAAATTACTAATTTTAATGTGTTTGTTTATTGCCTGTAAAACAGAAAGTTATTAGGAAAAAATGCAATAAAAAATGATTGATAGATTAAAATTTTAGTTTTTAGTAAGTGAATAAACTACATGCATGCTCTCCCCGTGTTTCTCTGAGTGAACGTTTCCACAGTCCAAAGACATGCGCTATGAGTGCGCTAAATAAACTAAACTGATCGTGGTGTATGAGTGTGTGTGTGAATGTGAGAGTGTACGGGTGTTTCTCGGTACTGGGAAAGGAAAGGAAGGGCATCCGCTACGTAAAACATATGCTGGAATAGTTGGCGGTTCATTCCGCTGGGGCAACCCCTGATAAAGGACTAAGCCGAAAGAAAATGAATGAAGGAATGAATGAATAACTACATATAGACACACATAAAACAGAAAACCTTAATTTTACACAGTAATATCACCGTATTAGTATTAAAGCAAACACTGATAAAAATAATTATAGTGTGATCTCTGAATACAGCTGTTTTGTTCTATATATAAAACTCCTATGGACAAATCTACCTCTTTTTCCGCTTCATTTGTGCAGTTGTTCACCGCACTGGTCAATGTCTCTGAGAGGTTGCTGACACTGGACAGATGATGAGATATTTCAGTTAAATGGTCCAAAATTTCACTGGACCCCCGAACAGTATCTGTGGATCGATCAACACATCATAGGAAAGGCTTGAGTATAATCACATAAAATCCAGAAAATTATTTTAATATCCCATGGTTGAACACTTCTCACTTTGACTGAACCCAGGTCAGTACCTTTTGGTTGAGGGCAGCTCTGATCTCCCGGCTCCTCCAGATCTGAATGTTTTAGCTGCTCAAACAAAGTAAAGACTGTCTTCGCTGACAGAAGTCTCTCAACTTTCAGTAGATTCAGTAACCGCTGGTAAAGCTCATCTGAAGATGGATCTCCTCTGAACATCCCCAGAATGACCTGCAGAAGATCACGGTCAGGTCTGAAATCAGTGTTACATTAGAAACAAACAAATGCTAAAGGCTTAAGGTTAGGCAGCAAATTAATACACTGGTATAATACAGTTATATAACAGTGGTCAATAATTTTTTTTTATATTAATGTTGTTATTATTATAGGCGACGCGGTGGTGCAGTGGGTAGCACGATCGCCTCACAGCAAGAAGGTCGCTGGTTCGAGCCTCAACTGGGTCAGTTGACATGTCTGTGTGGAGTTTGCAGTCCAAAGACATGCGGTATAGGTGAATTGGGTAAGCTAAATTGTCTGTAGTGTATGAGTGTGAATGAGCGTGTTTCTCAGTGATGGGTTGCAGCTAGAAGGGCATCCGCTGCGTAAGTTGGTGGTTCATTCCACTGTGGCGACCCCAGATTAATAAAGGCACTAAGCCAAAAAGGAAATGAATGAATGTTATGATCATGTAAAGTATTTTGTCATTTTCCTCACTAAGACTCATGCTGTATCCGAAATCACCCCCCATAACCTCATTCGCTATTCCCTACATTAGTCCACTAATATAGTCCACTTAAAGAAGTGAAACAAACGAGTGAGTGAATTTAAGCACTTAATACACCGGAGGGAATGTTGTTTTGTTTGTGTTTTGCTGTTTCTCGTTAGATAAATGCCTCATAGAGTTAGATTTTTAACTTCTTGGTCAGACCCTGTAACAGATATTTAACACTTAGCAAGCTTGTCTGTTCCTCGTGAAACAGATTTTGATTTCTGTCATGTATACAAACGTTACTTTAATAAAATATTTCATTTTAAAACTTACACCAATAGGATTGTGCCATCTTGTGGTTAGACAAGGAAATAGATTTGGTGCGTGAACCCTCACTGTGCATTATAGGGAATTTCTAGCTGTTGAGTGCATAGACATTATAATTGATTGCTTGTAATATAGAACATTATTAATATAATATAACATACATTATAAGGTAGCTTTCTATTATAAATGTATATGGCTGAGTGTAAATTGATTGATTGCACTTTAACGTCCACTATTGTGGGATTGATTGAGTGCAATTCATAATGTCCACTATGGTTTTGGACACCACTAAATTGAGAGGGGTTGCAGACTTGGTGCAGATAATGCCCACACCTAACCCCACCCCTAACCCTAATATGCATATGTTTTACACACACACACACACACACACACACACACACACACACATATACATACACACATATATACACACACACACACACACACACACACACA
>CAIGQZ010010775.1:4248886-4266536 GCA_903798205.1 Danio tinwini
ACACACACACACACACACACACACACACACAGACACAGACACAGACACAGACACACACACACACAATACGGCCAATTTAGTTAATCTAATTCAATGAAGTGCATGTTTTTGGACTGTGCAGGAAACCGGAGCAAATACTGAAGTTTTTTTCTTTACATTCAGCGTGCGTTATTAAATTCCATAACACTCTCACCAGCCCTTACTCCTTATTTGTGTCTAATACCCCAGTTTGACACAGGGACATGAATGAAATGTTCATGAGTTAAAATTAAACTGCCGAACGGCAGTTAAAGTCACCCAAAATTATAGGGAACTCTTACATGAAAGCACTTCACATAAACACCTTAATTATAAACACCTTAATTATACTATTGTCTATTAAGGCAAATAACTAGATTACAGATGTCCATGTAAGCGTAGTCAGTAGTGTCTTCAAAGTAAGTGAAAGATCCAGCTGATTTGATTCAGAAGGGCACTTTTTTGTCAGACGGCTCACCTGTCAGGTATACTGTACATCCATGCTAAAATATCAAGGTGAAAGTCATCATAGCTTGCGTAGAATAGACCCAGCTCACAACACAATTTTGAGAATAGATTAATTTTAGATTAAAATTAGATATTTTTTTATCCCACGATAAGAGTCTCGCGTTAAAGCAGCACGTTAATGCCAATAACGGCCCACCACTAGTCAAAAAATAAATAAATATGGGAAACAAGAAACATACAGTTCAAGATATTCCATAAAACACCTTACAGACTAGTAGTATTTTGCTTAAGATCACCCCTATGTTTCCCTTTTAAATTTAAGGCTGTTGCATTAAATAATAATCAAAGTAATTTTAATTTAATACGTGATATTTATTTGCTGCATCATTCTTGATGTTACTACAGCACTACGGCCAATTTAGTTCATCTAATTCACCTATAGCGCATGTTTTTGAACTGTGGGGAAAACCGGAGCACCCATAGGCAACCCAGGCAAACACGAGGAGAACATGCAAACTTCACACAGAGATGCCAACTGGCCCAGCCGGGAATCGAAACAGTAACCTTCTTGCTGTGAGACGACAGTGCCCTGCTGCCTAAGTCTTACTTATTCATTCATTCATTTTCTTTTCGACTTAGTCCCTTTACTAAACCGGGGTCGCCACAGCGGATTGAACCGCCAATTTATCCAGCATATGTTTCATGCAGGGAATGCTCTTCCAGCTGCAACCTATCACTGTGAAACATCCATACACACCAATTCACACACATACACTATGGACAATTTAGCTTATCCAATTCACCCATAGCACATGTCTTTGGACTGTGGGGGAAGTCAGAGCACCCAGAGGAAACCCACGCAAACATGGGGAGAACATGCAAACTCCAAACAGAAACGCCAACTAACCCAGGTGGGGCTCAAACCAGCGACCTTCTTGCTGCAAGGCGATTGTGCCACACACTTAATTATTTTTTATTAAATATCTCTCTTAATATTTTACCTGTCGCTCGTCTGTTGAAACTGCATCCCAGGCCTTAAGAACCTGAACATAAGACCTTCCTCTCTGTAGGATCTGCATGAGACCAGCTTGATTTTGCAAAACAAACTCCAACTCATTGTCCTCTAAAGACAGACATAATCACAATTCACACCTCAAAGAAAGTGATCTCAAACTCAAAATCTCAATCTTTTACCTTGCAGATTCCTCTCTTCAGGCTTTATAACCTGTGGGTCCATGGGCTCAGTCTGTTTCATGAGGTCAGTGAGGATGTTTTTACAGCCGACGGCCACATCAAACATCTGCAGACTGTCTGCAGCAGCTATGAGGCGGGTCAAGTTGTGTTTTCCGGGTGGCAGTTTCCCGGTGTACACCAGATCCAGCAGAGAGGAAAACTCCTGAGAGGACAGCAGGTCTGTGTCGATGGAGATGCTGTCAGAACTTTCCAGAACAGACTTAAATAAGAGACTGGAGGCAGCCAGCACCAGTTTGTGGGCAGGGTGAGGGCTTTCGCCCACCAGGATGGAGCAGTCGCAGAATTTTTTCTCTTTCCGTAAAGTGTGAAGCTGCTGCATGAGCTGTCGGCTGTAGTTTGGCAGCTCCATCTTTGACCTGTTTACAGATGGTTGAGAGGAAAATATGTTTATAAGTGAGTTAGTGGTTTTACATTTACATTTAGTCATATAGCTTTTGAATTGTGGAAGAATTCAGCGATTCAACAAGAAGAGGCGATACACACAAGAAGTGCTAATTTTACAAAGGAACTCTTAGTTATCAGAGAAATTAGTGCTAGAGTAAGGAGGGGAAGTGTGTGTCTATTTTAATGGCGGTGGGTAGGACAAATAATAAAGTACAATTCTCCAATAGTATCTGGATAGAGACTTCAATTTGCAAGCTGAGACTGCATATCTCAGAGATGCAATGTCAGACACAACGCACTCAATCGAGCTACCTAGGTAGCAAAGAATTCTGGTCCAGATTTGGCATAAAGCTGGCACAGGAGGCATTCATCCGTCACTGGCATATAGCATGTGGGCCAAACATGGCCTGGGTTTGGCAGAGGTGACACCGTCTTTAAGGCGGCACACAAATTGTGGGCCAGAAGTAAAATGTAGTATTTGGCCCAGATGTTAAAAATTAATATGTGGACCACATAAGTTTGGCCTGTCTTGACCCACATTTAAAATACAATAAAATTATTTTTGAGTAAAGAAAAAAAAAATCAACCAATCAGGTCGCTTTGTGAAAAAGCACACCTATAGTGTGCCTAAGGTGCAATGCTTCATGGGTTTGTCAATTTCATTGCAATTGGGAGACACCAAACTATTTGGCCCAGTTCAGGCCCAGTTATGCGTTATTAACTTGGCTGAGACTTGACCCAGATATGGTCCATGTTTGGCCTCTGTCTGGAAGCCAGACTAGGTCCAGTCATGTACCGTAATTCACTGCAGCATGTAGGCCAAGCAAAACCTGATTGTGTGGGCCAGAGAAATTTAGCTATGTGGGTAGTCAGTGGGCATTAAAAAGCATTGCATGCAGCCCATATTGCAACTGCACTGAGTCTGCATCCATTTTTCTTACCTCACACACGGATAATAAATATGTTTTTAGAAAATATATATGGCCAGAAAAAAATATATAGTCATGTTTTCATATTAAGTTGGTGGTATCTTGATTTAAGCATTTTTAGATATTTGTACTGGAAAACAAGGAAAATATGACAGCAGGAAAATGTAAAAATGTATTGCGGTAAAGTTGGCTTTATATTTGCACATTCAGACTTTCTCCTTAATAATATAATTTCAAAAATGTATTATTTGCAAATTCAATATAGTGAAATAATATTAGCAGCCAAAGGCTTTCAAAGTACAACAATGTTCACAGTCAATTAAATAGTGCTAATGTTGTTTTGAAGTCAAATTTGCAAGCGATTTCAGACTGAATATTACAAGTAGCGTGGTAAACAATATAGGGTTTCCCAGTGTTGGGTTGCACCTGGAAGGGCATTCGCTGTGTAAAATGTGCTGGATAAGTTGACAGTTCATTCTGCTGTGGCCACCTGCTGATTAATAAAGAGACTAAGCCTAAAAAGAAAATAAATTAACAATATAGAGACCATTTTACATCTTTAAAATGGAGAAAGTCTTAATTCAAGAGTATTTACAAGTAAATTACAAGTATTTACATGTTTAAAACTAAAGTTTATGTTAAAAATGACAAGAAATTTGTAAGGTAAGAGTCAAAATATACATGATTACTTTATTTTACCCCACAGACGATGATATTTTATTGATTTGAAGTATTCTTAATTAAAGAAAGTTTTTTTTAGGGCGTCATGGTGGCGCAGTGGGTAGCACGATCGCCTCACAGCAAGAAGGTCACTGGTTTGAGCCTCGGCTGGGTCAGTTGGCATTTCTGTGTGGAGTTTGCATGTTCTCCCCGTGTTTGTATGGGTTTCCTCCAGGTACTCCGGTTTCCCCCACAAGTCCAAAGACATGCACTATAGGTGAACTGGGTAAGCTAAATAGTCCGTAGTGTATGTGTGTGAATGAGTGTGTATGGATGTTTCCCAGTGATGGGTTGCAGCTTAAAAGGGCATCCTCTGAGTAAAATAGATGCTGGATAAGTTGGTGGTTCATTCCGCTGTGGTGACCCCAGATTAATAAAGGGACTAAGCCTAAAAGAAAATGAATGAATGAATGTTTGCTCCGATCGATCGCCCGGAGATTGGTATCGGCCGATAATCACATTTTTTGTGACTCGATCGGTACAATCTGGCCGATCTCTTGAACTGATCGCAGATGCTTTGAATTAGATAAAATACCCAGAAAATCATGGAGATGAGAGCGAATTAGTAAAAGAACAGATTGCAAGAGGCATAGTGATGTTTTAAGCTTTGGATTTGTTAAATGAGTATCACAGTAAAGGGATCTTCAGTGCACACTCTCATTGAGCGATCAAGCTGCTGTGAGGCTGTCTAGAGTATAGGAGCTGCGGTCACAGATGTGCTTAAATATTGGAATGGCCTTGCATGTATTTAGGCCTTTTACATATATAAAACCTAAAGTTCTGTGTCTTTTACTATTTAATCTATTATTTTCTTTAAAGCTGCTTCTGACCATGACATGTCCACACTAAATGGTTATAAGAGACGTGTTAAAGGGATTATGTGGACCATCCTTTATTTATTTTCTTAGGTAAGGAGAGACTTCCACTCAAGTGTCATACTTAAGAGGGAAAATGTGCTTTATGCATTATAAAGCTTGAAGCATCAAAATCAGTACTCGGTATCGACCGATCACTATGACAAGGAATCAGTACTCTGTATTGGCTGTGAAAATCCTGATCGGAGCATCGCTATTAAATAAATGTCAGTGGAGTCAGAAAAGTAAATCGAGGTAAAGTTGGTTTTATATTCACACATTCGGTCATTTAATGGTCCCTATATTGTTTACGACGCTGATTTGAGTATTGGGTCTGAAACAGCATTTAAATATGAATTCAAAGCAATATTAGGACTATTTAATTGACTGTGAATAAAGTTGTACTTTGATAGTCATTGGCTGCTGATATGATTTCCCTATTTAGAATTTGCAAATAATACTTTTCTAAAATGATATTATTAAGGATAAAGTCCGAATGTGCGAATATAAAACCAACTTTACCTCAATAAAAAAAAAGTAATACTAATTTCTTATGAACGGAGTTTATTTTTATTTGGTAGTTTTCTTTTGTTTTTGACAAAGCAAGACATTTCTCAAGATACTTTCCAGCAACATTTTAGATTTTCATTATGAAAATAAAGAAGCAAAAATATTAAGGACATCATTTTTCTGCATTTCATAGATAATAACAGCACAAAAGTGGTTTAAGTCTGTACTTATTCATTTTCCTTCAGCTTAGTCCCTTATTTATCAGGGGTCGCCACAATGAAATGAACTGCCAACTATTCCAGCATATGTTTTACGCAGCAGATGCCCTTCCAGCTGCAAACCAGTACTGGGAAAACACCTATACACTCTCATCCACACACACTATGGATAATTTAGTTTATTCAATTCACTTATAGCTCATGTATTTTGGACTGTGGAGGAAACTGGAGCACCCGGAGGAAACCCACGCCAACATGGAGAAATCTAAACTTAATAACCCTTAAAATAAATTAAAGAGGGGGAAAAGAATTCTTGAAGTTGTGCTAAAAAGGAGAAAATGTCAAATTAGTTATATGGTAAAGTGCTATGAGTGCACAGCGCTGTAGTACAGTAAATGCTTCATAATTTATTAGTCTTCAAGTCTGTCATAACTGTTCTAATAGTTTATAATATTTAGATAAAACTGAAGAAAACAAACAGCACTACATGGGATGAGCCATTATTTGGAGGTAGATATTCCAGCCGGTTTATTCCAAATACAATCTAAAAGATAGCAATGTACACATTATACATCAAAATCAGCAAAAATATGCAATTTTCTTTAATTATCTTATAAATAAAAGATAGGACTTTATCTTCATTAAAATACCTTAGATTTGCCTACACAGGCTAAGCTAAATGTGATATAACCACATGTAACGAGTGACATTTCGGTGCACATGCTAACATGTGATGCTACTATCTAATGCTAACAATAAAAGTATTTTGAAAAAGAGCTTCATAAACACAAATGGCTCGATTTGGAGGCAAATATTATGACTGAAGGCTACAGCTAAACACTTCTACGCCTTTACCTTTAAATTCAAATGATCCGGCTCTTTATTTAAACTCCTTGGAAGGACAACATTCCGCTGCGAAATAAAGATTGGGAACAAACCTTTTGGTAGTGCGCATGCGCGTGAATATTTGGCGGTCCCTCAGATGACATACTGCGCATGTCATGTGGTACCTTTGCACGCCACGCATGCGTACAACGAACAGCTGATTTTCGGGAAAGCTTTGAAAGGGTTTATCAGATACGGTTGCGGCCGGAAGAACGAAAATGATTTATAATATTTATTCAATTTCCCAGTAATTGTATTGTATTAATGTCTGTCCCCACCCCAACCCTAAACCTAACCATCACTGTAACGTAAAAACAGTTGTACCGAGTATTATTTATTAAATTACCCAATAAATTGTATTTTTAACGTATACCCCCAGCCCAACCCTAACGCCAACTGTCACAGTACTGTAAAAATATTCATAATTGTTATGTAGTGTCATAAAAAAATGCTGTATTGACGTGCATATCCGCAGTTGCATCCTATCTAAACTTTACCGACATAATGCGCATGTGCAAAGTATTTTCGGCGTCTTTGCACGCATGAGTGTAACGAACAGATGGTTTTCGGGAAAGCTTTAAAAGGGTCACTAAAAGACACAAATAATACTCTGTAGTCATCAATCATGTTGTCACGTCCCTGAACCCTAAAACTAATTAAAACAATCATTAGCCACGGTGTATAAAATGTGAAAAATGCATGAATGCGTTTATTAAACGTGTAATAATTTGGGATTTGTAATAACAGGTAACGTATCTTATGTAAATGCGGTATGTGGGAGTTTTGCAAAAACATCTTGGTCATGTCGATACAAATTTAATGCAAAACAATATACATATAAACTATTTAGCAGTATAAGTGTAATTAAAACATTTTTATCTTCCATCTTACCCACAAACTTGTTATAGCAATTGTATAGCATGCACTGCTTAAACTAGCCTAGGCTGGTTGGCTGGTTTTAGAGGCGTTTTGGGCATTTTCAGGTCTTCCAGCGGCTGGGAGATGATTAGCTAAAACCAGTTTGACTAGCCTAGCAGGCTAAGAGCCCAGCCAAAATCAGCTATGTTCAGCTTAAACCAGGCTGGTCAAGCTGGTTTTAACTGGTCATTTCCAAGCCTGACTAACTAAGACCAGGCTGGAAACCACTCTAAAACCAGGCTGGTCGACCAGCTAAAACCAGCCAACCAGCCTAGGCTGGTTTAAGCTGTTTTTTTCAGCAGGGTAGACAAGAAACAACAACTCAGAAATACGTTCAATGCTAAAAATAAAATCCTAACAATATAGCTAATCATTCCTTCGTGAAAATACAACTTATGTACTCATATAAAACAAATGAACGTAGATGTAAAAAGAATATTTATTGCCCATATGAAAGAACATACAGAAAAGTTCACACAAATGTCTGCTTAATTTTTCAAGTAGCAGAACATGTCTAAACTATTTAGCAATGCTGAGACATCTCCCGCTTCCGGAAATGTCTCCTATTTATCCTCATCCTTCTAGACGTCTCTTCACCGCTGTATTTTCGACGAGGTTATTTACATTAATGAAACAAAGACTAAAGTTTTATTTTATTATTATTATTTTTTTATATTCAAGTTGCTCATGCACTCTTAAATATGTACGAGCTCTATTGCAGTGCCATCACAAGCTTCTTTTCAACAAAGGATTTACAGAGACGTACTGTTTCACACACAAAATATGATCATAATCTCTGAACACGACATTGCGACAAACAAAGAGGAATTCAGATTTTCCTTGAAATGGAACATCCTTTGAGGAAATGTCGACCCGTATTTTTCACAGTCATGGTTAAGCACGACCACAAAACCTTGCAGAATGCATCAACATCTTTCAATATTAAAAGCCAGCACGATGTTTCTTAAAGCAAAACAACATTTCCGAAGTTGTCGCAACATTCAAAAACAAATAAAACGACCAAACAAAAGGAGACTTCATCCCAAGAATGAACATCTTTGTTTAATTCAAGCTTTATCCTTGCTCAGACGTCGTCAACATTGTTCCTCAATGTCCTAAAAGCCCAGTGCCTGGCAAAAGAAAAACAAATATGACAGAGTGTGAAAACTGCTTGATAATATTGTATTCCTGATACTTTCATAAAGACTTTAAAGGTGCTGCATGTAAGTTTTTGACTCTTCTAAAGCATGAAAAAAAACATAATATGTTTGCAGATATTTAAGGAACATGCTAAGTGAACATTCTTGTTTATCTGAAAAACAATGCTGAAGTCAGATATTCTGCTTTGAAAATGTCTGTAATGTGCTGGAACGCTGTCTTTGTTTTGGGGTTTTTTTAACCCGCCCAATGCCAGTTTAGCCAATTATATTTCAGCACCCCGGGGTTGCTTGGAAAAGTGTATTTTATTCAGGGTGCTTTCACACCTGTAGATTGATGGATTCAGATTTCTTCCTTCCAATCCGTCCCAGCATGGATCAACATTTATGCTTTTTCTCATTACTTTATTAATATGATTATTTTAATCAGTATTTAATCTTGAAATGATTTTGACAAATGAATAAAGTTAATACATTGTTTAATATAATATAAGAATGTTCAGTTTATTTGCTTGTCTCTTTGTAACTCTATTTTCAGGATCCACCAAACCAGGTCAGAGGTCATGGAGACCTCTTGAGTGGAACTGAAGGGCTTGATGATTGAAAACAACTGGTTTCCTATTTGTATTGCTATGTGTTAAAGGGCACCTATGGTGAAAAATCTCCTTTTCAAGCTGTTTGGACAGATATACGTGTAGGTATAGTGTATAGACCGTCATATTGGGGTGATATAAACACACCCAGTACTTTTTTTTTTAACAACATAAAAACTGTGGACCAGTTGGAGCGGTTTTGAGACCGACCGCAACTTGAAGGAGTAGTGCGGTCCCCCCGCCCACCGAATTGATTGACAGCCTCGTATTAACATGTCTCTGTAGTAACGTGTATAATCATATCAACCAGACACAGGACCAGGATGTGCGCACACTAAGCAACCCTAAATAAAAGTCTGTTCAGTTTGCTAGGATCATCAATCATCATCAAATGTGATCTAGAGTGAGTTTTACAAGTTTAAAATGTTTTAAAACAGTGCATGTGTGTAATAAATTACAGCGATTTACTTCAGATTTACTTCATCAGCACAGCCGCGTGTCAGAACAATTATAAAAGACGCTTCAATCCTGGTTTGTGGATGTTTTTCTGTACATTCACATAACAGATATCCATACAGCAGTGGAGATTAACCTGTATCCTGTCACATTTGCATGCAAAAACAGTGCAAAGCTAAACGCGTGCTGTCTGTGTGTGTGTGTGTGTGTTTGTGTGTGTGTGTGTGTGTGTGTGCGTGAACTTTGTAACGACATTGTGTGTGACTCATCCTTGCAACTCCACAACATGCATCAAATACTTATTGGTAAGATTCTTATTGTAGTTTTCTCTCACAAACGTTACGTGAGATCTTATTCCTTCGTGTTTGTCTGTTGTCTGACGCAGCCGAGGGAGCCGCTGCCAGGCACGTGGAAACGGTGGGCGTGAAGGACTAGCCTTAAAGGCGCAGTACACAAAAACCGCTAGCTGATGCTAAATGCTACAAAGTAGAAACTTATGACGGGTATAATAAAAAATCTGATGGGTGATTTGAGATGAAACTTTACAGACACATTCTGGAGGCAACAAAAGACTTATATTAAATCTGGAAAAAGTGGTAACCTAGGTGCCCTTTAATACTTTTTTTAAAGTGATTTTGATATTATTATTGTGTTAGTTCTGTTTAAAGTGATTATCCTTTTTATTCAGATAGACTTTGTGTAGTGAGAATATAACTGCCTGAATGTAGATTATACCGGTTTTTAACCAGTTTTGATAAAGATGGTTGAGAGTACACTCAGCCTTGAGTAAGAAACAGATTGTACTTTGAGTGTGTGTGTTCTATTCGATTGTAGATCCTTTCACAGGTCTGAGGTCAGCTCTAAACTGCCTGGTGGATGTCTGACATTTGTATGCTTGAGATATTGTTCAGAGTTGTACGCACGCACCCATGTTGACATTTTCCTAGTCTATCTGTGTTTTAACCAATCAGGTTAAAACCCCAATATGTATGATGCAGTTAATGACGTTGTGTGAGAGTATAATTGTTGTTGATTTTTGACTGTAAGCAGAGCGGCCTACAAACTCATTGTGAGTGTTGAAGCTGGCTTCTGCTGATAAAAATGCAAACTATCTTCCAAAAACTTTCTTTATATAAGGCCGTACTCACACTATGTACAGTTGCCTTGAACCGGGCCAAAGCACGCTTGCCCCCCTTCCGTCTCCCTCGACGGCCCGCACTCACATTACATTCGGGCCTGGGCTTACGTCAGATGATGCGCTCCTCAGTAAGCGCTCTCGCTCAGCACAGTGAAGATTTCTTTAGTTATATCGTTTAAGTCGTTTGATATGCAGTGACGCGCAGTCTAATATTTAGCCGAACAGATCAGCCACTTTTGACGC
This sequence comes from Danio tinwini, assembly GCA_903798205.1. Classification (NCBI taxonomy): domain Eukaryota; kingdom Metazoa; phylum Chordata; class Actinopteri; order Cypriniformes; family Danionidae; genus Danio; species Danio tinwini. The sequence continues at coordinate 4,259,632 of CAIGQZ010010775.1, forward strand.
TCATAAACAGTCCTCGCGCTGCAGGAATTATAAAGTTTGCTAGAGGCGCAGCTGACCTGCAGTGAGGGATTTGCGTCTTTAATAATCTACAACAGTTTGCGTTCATTGAACAGTACGAATTATTAATTAATTCATATGAAACAGTCCCTTTTAAGTCACATCTCGCTTTCAGTTTCGGGCTTAGGCATGCTTGCACTTACACTGTAAGCGTACCACGCCTGAGCCCAAGTGAACCCTGCTCTGGCCCACCTCTTCCAACCAGAGCAGGGCCGCCCAAGTCTACCATGCCTGAGCCCGATTCAGAGCGTTCACACTTCTCAAACGATCCGGGAAACGGGCCTGGGCACGGTTCAGACAGCATAGTGTGAGTAATCCCTAAATCTCTAATTCCGGCTCTTCTTCGTCTGACAGACTGCTCGTTCTTTGGGTTCAAACTGTAAATTATCCCTACAAGATCAATTGTTTTGTTCTGAAACTGGGATTAAAATTGTTACAATGTTTATTTTTGTACTTGGTGCGGTTCTCTTTCACACAGCAAAGTTTCTAAACGGACCAAAATAGTTAAATCAAGTCACGAGCGAGTTAAGTCACATTGGTCAGAGTTCCAGGGTTTATTTTTCAGTCCCACGTCATTATTTGCAGTCAGATCCTGAAGCAGATCAATGTTGATCTTTCTTTCGAGATGTCAGTGCAGAAATGAACAAAAAAGTAGGCCTAACACAAAATTTTCTAAGATTGAAATATGGAAAATTATTCCGATGGTCATTGCGGTCAATTTTCCTTACAGATAAACAGCATTCGTTAATATTTCTGCATACTTTCACTGTCGTATTCGACATGAAACACACATTTACTGGTAGGAACGACATCCTGCCATACTCATAATTCTCTCTTCATATAGCCGTAAATGTGGCTATTACACAACCATAATACACTGTGATATAGCCTGCTTTGTTAGTTCGTTGGATTGTTTTGCTTTCTCACTACAATCGTTCCACTGCAGAGTTCGTTTGAATCGAGCCGAGACCACCTCATTTAGGCGATCTCGAATCGATTGTTTTGGTGCTGATCCGAGCGCAATGGCTGGATTCATATATGCCAAACGAAGTACGCTAACTGGGCAAATGAGACAGGTTCTAAAACAAATGTCTAGGTGTAAAAGCATTCAGTCAGAAAGGCTCTCCATGTATGATGACTCCGAAATTAGACGCAGATTCAGAGTTCCACATGAGGTTATAAATTAGCAAATAATATAAATATTATGGGCGTAAACATTAGGTAAGCAGGTTACATTGTAACCCCGTGTCCTAACTACACGTTACATGACAAGATTTGCAGTGATAAGCAATTTGGCTGTTTGCACCAGATGAAACACGACAGAAATTTACAGCCATTCACAAGCAAAGAATATGCACTCACTCAGGAAATGGTAAGGTTTATAATCTAAATAATACATAATAACCTCTTTAACATTAATAAATGTACACACTGAATCACTCATATGTGTTGGTTTTGAGTCACAGTTCTGAAGTTAAATTTCAAACTATTTATTTTATTATTAAGATCTGAGGTGAACTATCTGCTGCTGCTGCTTTTAGTAGTATGGTAATAAATGTCATGTAAAATAGCATTCAAACTCACATTGTTAGTATTTAAAGCACATGAGATATACCTGAGGTGATCACTGTCAGTTTTCAGTTGTTGTTCTGCTGCAAGAAATAGAGGCTGTTTCTAAAATATATAAATTTGAGGTGTTGGTAAGAACAAAAACTCCTTTTAGTATGGAAAATATTCCCTCTATTGCACGCCGTTGCTTTAATTTGGAACACAATATAATCAGCCTTTAGGCTTGATCGTCAGACTCGCTTATGTTGGTCCTCAATCTGGCAACCTGCGCTTGCATGTGTTTTGATCCAGGAATGCAATACCTAGTTCAACCACTCAGTGTCAAACTTACATACTGCACCTTTAAAGATTAGACTGCATTAAGAAATTATCTAAGCTTATACACACCTTTAAATCCTTCTTCGGGCATACAGACTAAAGAAAAAAAAACAAACAATAGTGTCAAATTTGTTCAGATATGAGACGGAGTGACAAGCAATTTTAAGCTAATGTTAACAGCACTCACCTTGATAAACATCATCCATCGCAGCATAATCAGCAATGGGTTCATCAGCCTGTAAAACATGTTTAGAATCAATGAAATGCAAAAATAAGACAGATGCTGTTCTCTGAACTGTCTATTCATCAAAATCAAGTCTTTTTTTTATAATTTTTTTAGGGGGTTTTCACCTTTATTAGATAAGAGAGTAGAGTATTGACAGGAAAGCATGTGGAGCAGAAACAGGGAAAGGATCGGCATAGGACTGCGAGGCGGAATCGAACTCGGGTCGCCGTGAGCACTGGAGTGCATGTGTCGACGCACTAACCACTACACCACTGGCGCCGACAAAATCAAGTCATTTTAAAATGTTGGAAACCTGTAATCATTGACTTCTTTGGTATTTGTTTTTCCTACAACGGAAGACAATGGGTTCAACATTTTTTAAAATACCTTCTTTTGTGCTCAACAGAAAAGGGAAACTCAAAAAGGTTTGTGACAAGTGAAGGATCAGTAAATTATTTTCTTTTTTGGGTGAACTGTCCCTTTAAGCAACACAATTGTTTTTAACACTGGCAATCCTTCAAATGGTTTCTGAGCATCAAGTTAAAGCATCTAAAAGGGGCAGTTCACCTAAAATGAAGAAGTAATTATTCACACTTATGTCATTCCAAACCCTTAAAATATTATTTTAGGCAATCCAAGAACTCTCTCAGCTTCCATAGACAGCAAGGGTCATGAATTATTTAAAGCCCAGAAAAGTATCAAGAATATCATCAAAATAGTCCATGCATCATCAGTGGTTCAACCATAGTTTATGATGCTACAAGAATACTTTTCGGTATGAAATTAAACAAAATAATTAATTTTTATACTGTTTTTTTTCTTTGATTTAATAAAAGTATATTTATTTGTGTCCCAAAGATGAATGAAGGTCTCAGGGGATTGCATCGACATAAGGGTGCGTAAATATGGCCAATTTCTACTCAGCAGTATGGTTCTGTACAGGGCGGTTCGCATTTATTTTCATTACCACTGTCAAAAATTATAAAATAGTAAACTGTGCCATTTTTTCGCCCATTTTTATGTTGGTTCCAAGTCGGCAACCTAGAATTGTTGTTGAACGCTACTGGTTTACAGAGAATCATCAACAGCGTGTACAAGACAATACACCACTGAAACACAGCACCGTAATAATACCATGACTGAGAGAGTATCTGCAGTTGTTGTTTACAGCAGTGTTTCTTAACCACATTCCTACAGGATCACCAACACTGCATGTTTTGGATGTCTTCTTTGTCTGTCACACCCATTACAGGTCTTTCAGTCTCTGCTAATGAGCTGATGATCTGAATAAGGTGTGTTTTGTTAAAGAGACATGGTAAATGTGCAGAGCTGGTGGTCCTCCAGGAACGTGGTTGAGAAACACAAGTTTAGAGGACCATTTACCAGTCGTGTCTAAAAGTTTGTAAAGCACAAGGGGCACTTCATCCTCTCTCCAAGTTCATACACATTTTTACTACAAAAATTCCATGACTTTTGCATGACCTTTAAGTAAATTTGAATGTCTACTTATACGTAGTAAAAAATGAGAAAAACAATGCACGTTCAAATTATTACACCATATCGTAAAACATGCAACAATCTATTCAGTTTACATGTATTTTTATATCTATGTAAAATTTATTACACCGCACTAATAACGTGAGAGTGTCATTGGCGAAGAACAGAAAACAAGACAACTAACCTATATTTAAGTATACAGATATTTGTTAAACTACAGCCCCGTTTACACTAATATGTTTTACTTTTAAAATGCACAGGTTTTGCTACGGTTACGCCTTCCATCCACACTATACCGGAAATTTCGAGCCCCAAAAATGGAGCGTTTTGGAAACGCTGAAGAGGCCGTTTTCATTTTAAAACGCTGCTGCTCTGTGGACGGGGGAAAACGGAGACATCTGAAAATGGAGGCGGGACTGCAGACATTCACCTATCTGATTGGAGCTTTTCCTCACTATTAGGCTAATGCACAAAGTTCAGTCTTGCCTCCTATCCTTGTAAATTCAGACTTTGCAAGTTTGATATGGAAAACAAACTCCAGAAGACACGTCAGGTAAGTCCTCAAAGGGAACAGTGCACTTTATAACGTCATTCACATCACCCTGCAGGCTACTGTTTTACTATCCTAATAAAGGGAAAACATGTTATAAGGAACTGCCTATTTTCATTTTGATATTGGCAACTTAACCGACACCAAAAATGTTGAGGCGTCGTGTAGCTACATATGTGACTGTCATCTTATATACTGTATGCATATTTATAACAAAACGGAGCCTATAACCTTTCTGCCTCCTTTAATTTTCTTTGAAAAATATGAATATATCAGTTTTAATAATCAATAATGGCCATCATAAAAGTATAACACACAATAAGTTTATACAATATAGGCAATTAGTCAAATAAGCAGAATCAATACAAGCGGTTACATAAATTAATATATTAACTTATCTTTGTGCGCAGGCAAAACGGTTTACCTGAGAACAAGTAATAGATTCAAAAAACCAAAAAGTCATCAGATAGAGACAAAATGAATTAAATATCACGTTTAACAACTATAGATGAAATCCAGCAGAAGATCTTTGTTGAACTGTCCGACGTGCGCTTTTCTCATCTTGGGAGGTGTGCTTTTAGCACCCGCTGACTGTCTAGAGCTCAGACGTGCACATATGCTGCAGTGCATGCCAGTGTGTGAGTGTGGTCACGTGATGTGCGTTTTCAGCAGTATAGTTTGGACGAAAATCTTGTCAGAAACGCCACTGTGGATGCGGATTGTTTTTATTCTAAATTGCTGTTTTTAAACTAAAACATTTTAGTGTAAACGGGGCTTAATTTCCATGACTTTTCCAAAACTTTGTGGGTTTTTAAAAAATTTTCCAGGCCTGGAAAACACCATGTCAAAATTTTATGACTTCTCCAGGTTTTCCATGACCGTATGAACCCTGCTCTCTCTATTTGCACACTTGCCGCATGTCTACATTTCAAATAATGAACTTGAGTATGCAAAAGACGCGATACGTAAACAGTCTGAATGGCTTTCTTAGAATAATATTGAACTTTTTGGCATACACCAAGTAAGGGTACTGCTGGCCGTGTACTCCTATTGAACCATACTTAACTGTACTGTAGTAAACTGTTCCACCCAGGAGAAACAAAGCACTAATGATAGAATTACTAGAATTACTTTCTAAGAAAATCATGTCTCAGCTAAAAAGCCAATGTGTCTATTGTCCAAATACTGTACCTTAAGGCAAATGATGCTCTCAGGTATGACTCCGAGACTTCCCAATGTGGCAGAGTCATCTTTTAAACAGCGTCCGTCTATGGAAAGGTTTTGATCAAATGGAGCCACTGAGAATGCGTGCATGATCTGTGAAGGCAATCATTTAAAATATGATACCATGTTGCAAAACACACAAAAAAAACAAAAACATTTCATTGTGGTCAGACCTGGATCTTGAGATCTTTGAGCGTCTGATTGGCAGAGACGATGAGGGCTTTTTCGCCACGCAGTTTTCTGTGCCTTGTGCTCCTCCTGATGCCTGACTTGGATGTGGTGGTTACGACAGCCGTAGGAAGAGCGACCGTATCGTTCAGCTTCTGCCTCTTGGCTCCACCCTCGGTCTGATGGACGGAGAGGAGCATTAGACACACAGATGGATAGGTGAATAAACAGACAGGGAGTTAAGAGAGTCAGATAGATTCAGTTGCACAGACAGTTTAATGGAAAGAACATCATAGACATACATTTTGATAAATAGTCAACTAATAGACAATTGCAAAGAACATCAAAATTATAGAATTGGATAGTTAGAGTCAGATATATAGTTGTAATAGAGATAAAAGATAGAAAGATAAAATAGACAAACAGTTAGGTAAACGGATGTGTAGATATTTTAATGAGTTTTTGGTTGGATGGATAGATAGATGGATGGATGGATGGATGATAAACAGTTGGATAGACAGTCTGACACATAAATGAATCATCAGCCAGACAGTTGGATAAATGGAACAACAGACAGGTAATAAATCATATAGTTGGACAGAGAAGCGAAGGAACAGTAGATGGATAGAGAGTTGGATAAATGAAACAAAAGGACAGTATAGATAAATAGACAAACATAATTAGATAACTGATAGATAATTGGTTATTGGATAAATAATTGGAAAATTAAATATAATGCCTTTTGTTTTTTGTACATACTGAAGAGACAGATAGAAAGGAATGATGGATATAATGACAGGCAGAACAATAGAATGATAAAATCAACAGACAGAACAATAGAATGATAAAACAATAAAAAGAATAACTGATAGAACAATTGACAGAACGATATAATGACAGATAGATAGAACGATGAATAAAATGACAAACAGAAAGAAATGATGGATAGAACAGCAGAACAATAGAATGATAAAACGAACGACAGACAGAACATTAAAATGATAGAACAATAAAAAGAATAACTGATAGAATAATTGAGAGAACGATATAATGACAGATAGATAGAATGGTGAATAGAATAACAAACAAAGAAATAATGGATAGAACAACAGAACAATACAATGATAAAAACGAACGACAAACAGAACACTAGAATGAAAGAACGATAAAAAGAATGACTGATTGAACAACTGACAGAACGACAGAATGATCGATAGAACGACAAATAGAAATGGATAGAACGACAGATAGAACAATAGAAAGATTGACAGATAGAATGATGAAAAGAATGACAGA
>CAIGQZ010010775.1:4267180-4285398 GCA_903798205.1 Danio tinwini
ATAGATAGATAGATAGATAGATAGATAGATAGATAGATAGATAGATATACCTGACTGAAATCTGGATCTTTTTCTCCATCTAATTTTGGCTCCTCTCTTTCATCTTCAACATCTGATCCACTAACACTGAACTCAGGGGCAGATTCCTTAATCATCTATAGCACAGAAAGAAAGAAAGAAAGAAAGAAAGAAAGAAAGAAAGAAAGAAAGATCACAGATGAGTTACTCCAGGCAGAACACTCATAATCTACATTTCTTAAGGGCTAATCAGATAAAACTCACTCTTTTCTTGTCGATGACTTTGCGCACATACACGGTGGCCTGCGTGTACTCCCTCATGTCCCTTTGCTGCTGGAATATGAAGCCCTCTCGGCATTCCCGACACAGATCTGACAGAACAACACACACACTCTCACATCAACACAACCCCTGCTTGAGGAAACCTGGAGAAGCTGATGGCTGAGGCCTGATGCTTTCTCTCACCTGGATGTGTCTGGTATTGCACATTGCCGTTGTCTTGCGTTTTGTCATGAATCCGACATATGGAGATGACCTGGTCCACCAGAAACATTTTGCTGATCACCTCCCATTCAGCAGGCCAGAGAAGAGCTACACTGTGCATTGACAGACACAAACACTCAGACTTAAAACGTGGTAAGTGTAAATTACGTGTTTCTATGGAGTTATTTCAGCATTCTGGTTAAAATTGACATGTACAGGCATTGACAAAAGTGTTGGTAACCTTTCATTTTGTTTTTATTTAACCTTTAATTTTATTAATTTGGCTTTTTTATTATTTCTGTTGAATCACATCTCAAAAGCAACATCTGATTTTCAATAGTTTATTTTTTGTCATTATTGATTTATGATGACTTTTTCTTGAAGCTTTTTTCAGTGACCACAGAAGTTTTTCTTTCTTCAATGGAAGAGTACCAACAATTTTGTTTTTATTTCCTGTCTGTATAAGAAAAAGTAGATTGTTCAGACATTTGAGAAATTTAAGAGTGTCTGCTAGAAGCCCCTTACACAGGCAGCCTTTATCTTTATAAAAAATATTGTTAAATATTAATATACACACACACACACACACACACACACACACACACACGCGCAATTCCAGCAATATGGATGTGACATTTGCAGTAAAAACTCAAAACATAAATTCACATATAGAGTATATGTTAACATCATATTGAAGCAACTATTTATATTTTCGAGAACAACTGACCACAGAATTAAGGGATCAGAAAAATATCAATCTGTAAACATATTTTATACTTTAAATGAGGAAAATAAACATGCTTTATGGATGTGACCAAAAAAGTATGCGAGTTTACAGTGCACAACATACTTTGTAGAAATTCTGTGAATGAAACTGCACAACTCAAAAGAAAAAATGTTAATCATAAGGATAAGAGTTGTCTCACTATGAAACAAAAATTATTGATTTTATTTTGTTCAATATTTTTGCATTTATGAGGAAAAAGTACCATTATGGATGCAACACCTCTCCGTTATAGATGTGAAATTGCCACTTGTGTGACTTTGGTAAATCAAATATAATAGTTAAAAACATTGACAGATACATTTTTAGGTATTTCTAAAGTACTGTAAAAAAACGTATTTTGGTGAAAACTTATTTTTTTCATGGCAAGGTTGACATTTGCATGGAACTGCTCATATATATATATATAAACCAATAATTTGTCACATAATACTTCAGAAATCATTCTTATGGTGATTTGCTGCTCTAGAAACATTTCTAATTATCAGTAGTTTTTTTTTAGAAATGGTGATTTATTTTTAGGATTTGTTGATCAGTGTACATCAGTGTTGGGGGTTAATAAATTAACACATTAACATAAATTAATAGGTGTAAAATAAATTAAAGCATTACTTGAAAAAATTAAGTAATAACATTTGAGTTACTTGTTAAAAATGTAATGCAAGTTACTTTTTAGTTTAATTAATTTGTTTTTAGTTTATCTTCTTTTTTATTGATAGATATTAGTCAGAGAGCTACAGCACCAAATACATGGAATCATTAGACATCAACTGCTCTAATCTAGCAGCAGAACACAATTTGCTCACATTTTCTTTCTCTCTGAAAGTCTGAATAAAGCAATAAAATAACATATTCTTGCATTAAGGATAATATAAAAAATACATCAAAGCTCAGGAAAAAAGCTTAGGGCTTAGGAAGTTCTCAGATAACATTATCCTAAATTATTATTTTTTAAATGTTTTTTAAAGGTAACTAAAGGTTATATAGTGCTCAAAAGTAACTCAAAAGTAACGTAACACATTACTGACCATAAAAAGTAACTAAGTAACGCAACTAGTTACTTTTTTGGGCAGTAACTCAATAATGTAATACATTACTTTCAAAAGAAACTTTACCCAAAAACTGCAGAACGTTGTATACTGTCACATTTGAGCAATTTAATGCATCCTTTTTAAATGAATTTGTTTAAAAAAATACATATTTAGAAAGGAGTAAAAATTTTTTTTATAGGGTGAGGAGTGACTCACTGTTGGGCATCTCCTTGCAGCATGGAGTCATATGTGAACATGAAGCCTCCGTGAGGACAGAGTAGTATACTGTTCCCCACATTTGACACTGGGTTACTCTTTGCTGGCCTCCTGTGGTGTGATCAAGCATAGCAGGAGGCATTACAATCATCTTGTTAGTACATATTATAACGCAAAACCATCCAAGTAAAACATTTTCTTACACACCAACCTATTTTCATTACCTGATAAATTTCTTCCATTCCTCAACAAAGTAAAGAGGCACAATGTACAGAATGTCTGTGTCCTAAAACAGAAACCCAATCAATGTCAGCGAGTTTTAAAAAAAGAAACAAGAACTTTAAAAGCACTAAAAAAATGAGTAAATAACATCACCTGTGGCCATTTCTGTAGCGTGGGCCGATTCTTCTCCTGGAAGAGGTTAAGCAGAGAGCTCTTCTGTTCATTCGCCATCATTCTGTTCAAAGCCTCATTCTCTTTTCCTTCTCTTTCCAGCCTCTAAAAGACAGTAAATCACAATACTTCTTTAAACCATGATAGATTGTATGGCTTGTTTCATTTGCAAAGAATTATCTGTATCTGAAAAAGTGTAAACAAAATGGCCTACAGAAACTCAAGAGTAGTGACCCAACTAAACTATTTGGGTAATCTCCGGGGGGGTTATATCCTTTGTTATAAAACAGTGTCTCACAGACAATATTTAGGATTAAGTTACTTGAAGACCGACGAGTTAAAATTACTGCTGAGGAACTGCACTATTCATTGTCTACAATAAAGTGATCTCCCCGTAAGAACTTTGGTCAGCTTACTTATTTTATGTATTAAGAGTCATCTCATACATTGGCGAGCCTCCCAAGAACGGTTAACCCAAATACAGCAAAATCTAACAACCACAAAATCAGCCTCAAGTACCTTAAATACCTGTTCATATATTGTGCATTATAAGAATGATGAATAAATAAACGTTTCATTCGTGTATACACTGCAGGGTTTCCATGCTTTCATGAACAGCAGACAAAAGGACTTTTTTTAAGCACCATTTGTTTTAAATCAAGCACCTTTGTAATCGATACCCCCAGCATATGTAACATTTCACATACGCTTAATATTTACCTTAGAAATGTCAGTTATTTTCAAACATTTTGACCATTTTAAAAAGTCATGTTCATGTAACTTTCATAAAATTGTTAAATTCAATACTGCTGATATTTACATGCGGTTTCTGAAAAGCTGATAAAATGTGCATTATTTGTGTTATTGTATTTAAGATTTTTAATTTAAGAATTTGTCAGTTTCTTCATTCTGTTTTTGATAATTGTTAAAATAAAACCATAAACAAATTTAATTTCAAATTTAATTCAAGGATTTTCAAGGACCTGTGAATCCATATGTCTGAAATTCAAGTACTTTCAAGAAGTGTGGGAACACTGACATTGCTGGGATAGGACAATATTTGGCTGATATACAACTTTTTGAAAATATGGATTGTGAGGTTTCATAAAAAGAATTTAAAATACTGAGGAAAATCTCTTTTAAAAATGTCCAAATTACATTTTTAGCAATGCATATTACTAATAATGCATATTACTAATTGAGTTTTGATATATTTATGGTAGGAAATATACAACATTTCTTCATGGAGCATGATATTAATATTCTAATAATTTTTGGCATAAAAGGTAAATTGATAATTGTGACCGATACAATGTATTTTTGGCTATTTCGAAAATATACCCAAACAAAATAAGGGCTTACTCACACTATGCTATCCGAACCGTGCCCAGGCCCGTTTCCTGGATTGTTTGAGAAGTGTGAGTGCTCTGAATTGGGCTCAGGCACTGTACACTTGGGTGGCCCTGGCCCGGTTGGAAGAGGTGGGCCTGAGCACGGTTCACTTGGGCTCAGGCGCGGTACGCTTACAGTGTGAGTGCAAGCGTGCCTAAGCCCGAAACTGAAAGCGAGACGTGACTTAAAAGGGACTGTTTCATATGGATTAATTAATCATTCGTACTGTTCAATGAACGCAAACTGTCGTAGATTATTAAAGACACAAATACCTCAATGCACGACAGCTGCAGCTTCAGCAAACTTCCTAATTCCTGCAGCGCGAGGACTGTTTATGAGTGTCAAAAGTTGCTGATCTGTTTGGCGAAATTTTAGACTGCGTGTCACCGCATATCAAATGACTTAAACGATATAACTAAAGAAATCTCCACTGTGCTGAGCGAGAGCGCTTACTAAGGAGCCCATCATCGATGACGAGCGCGCCCAGGCCCGAATGTAATGTGAGTGCGGGCCGTCGGGGGAGACGGGAGGGGGGACAAGCGTGCTTTGGCCCGGTTCAAGGCAACTGTGCATAGTGTGAGTACGGCCTAAGACTGGCTTTGTGCTCCAGGGCCACATTTTATCCATGACACCTATGCTATAATTGATTTATTACCATGCACTGCTGACAGGGATCATGATCTTGTGTGAACTCTGGTGCTTTGGGGAAATACATCCTCAGTTTATTCCAAACCTCGGCAGAAACCAGCCGTCGGTCATTCTCTAAGATACTCAGACCACCTGCGAGAGAAAGAAATATCATGATCATTTTGTGACATTACAAAACACAATCTTGCTGCGGATTAATAATACACGACTTTAAACATTTAAATGTAAAAAGTCATTTAAAAGATTTAATTTATGCAGAATGACTTTTTAAATTAGTATCCAAATCTAAATAAAAGATACACTTACTGTTATTTCTATCTTTTGATAACAAGATTCCATTAATGTATTTACTAACACGAACAAACAATGAACATTACAATTATTACAGTATTTATTCATCTTTTTTAATACTAGTTAATAAAAACAATAGTCCATTGTTAAAGGGTTAGTTCACCCAAAAATGTAAATGTACTAATTATTTATTCACCCCTGGTTGGTTTCAAACCTTTATGAGTTTCTTTTTTCTGTTGAACACAAAAGATGATAATCTGAACAAAGTTGAAAACCTGTAACGATTGACTTCCATAGCAAACAAGAAATACTATGGAAGTCAATGGTTACAGGCTTTCAGCTTTTCTCAGTATATAATTTTTTGTTTAACAGAACAAAGAAAATCCAATAGATTTTTAAACAAGTTTTTTTATGTGAACTATCCCTTTAAGTCTTGTTTACTGCATTAACTACTGGTAACAAGCATGAATTTGGATTTTAATAATGCATTAGTGAATGTTGAACTATCATTAATAAATGCTGTACAAGTATTGCTCAATCTTAGTTCATGTTAGTAAATACATAAACAAACATTAACTAATGGAAATGTATTGTAAATAGTGTCCCATATAACTAGTATTACTATTGTTATGTGAATATTTTTGCATATCCAAATGTATGCATGGCAGTATTTTTATTTCATAAAAACAATTATTTAGTTTCAGTTGAACTAACAGAGAAAAGAAACAAACCATGATAACAGAGAATATCTTCATTGAAGTTCTTCATCTCTTCACCGTCCCCATCTTCACTATCTCCTTTAACCCCATCAGCTGACAAAGAGACCAAACACAATTCAACAACTACACGACAACACTTAAACAGAGCAAGAGAAAAACATAATCTTTAAGTTTCATTACCTTTAGTACTTGGGCTGCTTTTCTCTCCATTAATTTTGCTGTTGTTGTGTTTGGTTTCCTCCTCATCTTCTTCTAGCTGGTCTAATGCTAATTGTCTCCAGCTCCTTAAAGAAGCTTTCCCGATCCAGAATCCTGATTCTTCACTAAACAGACCCAATATATACAATGAATCAGCTTGATAGAACTTTTTTTACTTTGTTTATATCGATTTTAATTATATAACAAAACCCAGCAAACAGTACAGAACGTTAACTTATATGATAGTTTCAGGATATACATTCCCACCCCATTGTTTATTAAACAAAAATAACATTTAAAATAAGTTTTAAAATAAAAATACAATACTATATACTAAAATAAAAGTAAATAAATACATTTTATTTGACCACTGTGCATGTGTGCGTATATAATAAAAATTCATAAATAATAATAAATAAAAAAACACACATTAATAAATACATTTTAAAATAGTCATCTTTCCAAAGTCTTCCACTTTTTATTTATCCACATATAAAGTGACCGAAAGGGGACCACACTTTCTTTTTTTTTAAGTCTCTGCTTTACCTCTGATTACATATGTTCATATTGTCAATAGTAAGGCCCAATCCCAATTATAGTTTTGTACCTCCACCCCTGCCCCTTGGCCCTTAAAAATGAGTGTGAAGGGGAAGGGCTTCAAAATTTACCCCTAAAAATTGGGACAGCACACACCTGCACACTTTATCATATGTCATCATAAGCTCTTGCTTCATATGAGATCAGACAATCGTGACTGCTGTAGTTATTCCAGTTGTGTTATTTTTTGGTATTTATCTTGAAGAAATCACTGAAGGCATATATCATGTTATCATAACGATATATCATTACGATACGATCGTAACTGTACTGTGCATTTACACCGTGGCCATATTCATCTATATAAGAAAACAAAAAACTACATTAACATTATAGCAGACACTGTAAAAAGCTCATTCTCAGCCACTAGACTCTTTTGACAGGACTGCTGTATGGGAGTTTTTATTATGAAATTATGGATTATAGATCGCAAAATTTTTCGGTTTTTATTTGAGCATTTTTTTATAAAAGCATGACGATAAAACACAAACGCGGTTATGAATATAATAAAACATTTGTTTGTTTGTTGTAATCATTTGTAATAATGACAAAAAATACTATTTGTGGCTCTCCTTACTTCTGGGTGCAGCGAAACTGCCGTTGTAGCTGGTGTATTCTGGGAAATTTTCTTACCCCTTGGTTTCGAGTGTGGTGGTCCTGAAAAATCTTTGTTCAAAGGGGTGTATACCATTTCCCCTTAGCCCTATGCCTTTCAAGCTAAAGAGAATTGGGACACCCCTACCCCTTCGCGAGAACACGCAAAACAAGGGGTAGGGCTAAGGGAAAGGGCTAATGGGTAGAATTGGGATTGGGCATAAGACTCTCAGACATCTATCCATTGTGCAAGACCAGGTATTTGGGTATCTTTCCATACCAAAGCTATAACACGTTTAGCTTGTATAAAGCTGAAATCTAGTTTCTTTGTGTTTGCATTTACTGACATTTTCAGGATATATGTTATCTTTATCAATCATTTAACAAACTGCAATAGTCTCATGTTATCAATACCTTTTCAAAGCGGCTTTGGCAAGATTGGTGACCTCTCTGTAATCTTCATTCAGCTGGTTTTTCAGTCTGATCACACGACATCGCTGAGTGACACAGTCTCTACAGAGAGACGACCCTAAACACCCACCATAAATGCATTGATAAATGACTGAATGCATTCATTATAAAACACGATTACTATATACGAATTGCTTTGATTGAGAACAGAAGTTTGATAAAAGAAACCCTTACGGTCTAGTCTGGGTCCTCCTCCGTAGCGGCCGAAAAGGAGATCCGCAGCCTTTAAGGATATTCTTTTGGCTTCCCCAATCTTGTCTGGGTGCAGTTTGCCATGAGTGCACAGGAACTGGCTGTTGTCGATTTCCTTTATGGCAGTGGAGTCATCAAGCCATTTCTTCAACCACTCCAGAGGCACAAACTCATACGGCTGGCCTAAAGACACACAGGAAGCAAACGTATTGATTCCTTATTAAAAATCAAAACGCATAATTTAAAACTAATTCAAAAACCTCCAGTGAGTTACAATACTGTTCAAAAGTTTGGGGTTAGTAATGTACAAAAACACTTCTTGACAGCAAGGATGCTTTCAGTTCACCCAAAGTGACAGCAAATTCTGATTTAAAGTTACTTTTATTCAACCAGCAACTTTTTTTGTTGATTTTTCTAAAAGATAATAAGAGTATGCACAAGAGGCATCATAGTGCAAAAATATTTCTCAGGATGTATTTACATTTCAACAAAAACTTAGAATATGCCAGGGGTGTGAATAATTTTGAGCTTGACTGTATATACTTTATAGTATATAGCATATTTCCAAACTGTTGTTTAACAGAGAGAATATGCTTTCAACACATTTTTTAACATAAGTTTTAATATCTAATTTTTAATAACCAATTTACTCTGTCTTTGCCATGATGACAGTACATAATATTTTACTAGTTATTTTGTGATTCCTCATCCAGGCTGTGTACAATACACTACCAAGTTTAGCTGACCTTCAGGTGTGGGGCAAGATGGAGACTCCAGCATGCCAGTTATGCTCTGGTAGGGGATGATTACAACACCTACTGAGCAGCTGTCCAAAGGCCCTGGCGGAAGGGTGCTAGTGTTGGCGGCATGACCAAGTACTGAAGGCGGTGACAGAAAGCATATTCAAACCCAAACAGGCGGGGGGTTTAGCCTTTCCGGAATTTCGTCTTTACTACTGGGCTACACACATACAAATTTTTACATTATGGTTCGAACAGTTGACTACTGCCCCTGACTGGCTTCAGATAGAGCGAGATTACTGCCATCCTTATGAACTTGGAGCAATGTTATTATCTCCAGTGATAGTAGACCAAACAGTAGTTATTAATACTGTTATAAAGAATCAGTTACGTATCTGGAGACAGATAAGAGAATATCTTAAGATAAAATCACTTTCTCTCTTAATCCCAATTGCAAATAATCAATCATTTCTTCCTTCAAAATTGGATAAAACCTTTAATCAATGGAAGGAATTGGGTATATGCACAGCTAAGGACCTTTATATGGAGGGGGTTTTAGGTTCCTTTACTCAAATACAACAGAAATATAGCCTTCCAAAAAAACATTTTTTCAGATTTTTACAAATAAGAAATTACCTGCGAACACATAATGTTTCCCTAGAAGAGGTCCCGCCCTCAATCGCTGATGATTGTCTTACACAGTTCAGGGGACACAAACATCAATTATCTCTAATTTATGAAAGATTATTTGCAGCTACTGCCCCCACTACAAAGATGATCAGAGAAGAATGGGAACGAGAGATTGGCATCGAAATTTCAGAAGAGATTTGGCAGAATAGTTTAGAGGATATTGATAAACAATCAATTAACACTAGATTATGCCTTATCCAGGTCAAGGTCCTACATAGGCTACATTTCTCCAAAAGAAATTACATAGGATTTCCCCCAATTTGTCTCCCATTTGTGATAAGTGCAAATCAGAAGAAGCTGATAGCTCAAAGTTTTGGCTCATAGTTTTGTATTCTGTCATAAAATACAGGGATTCTGGAATGAGGTTTTTAAAGTGCTTTCCGATGTCCTTGAACAACACGTAGATCCTGACCCAGTGCTTATTATATTAGGACATTCTGATTATGTTTGATTACAGCCAAAAAGCTGCTGTTATTGTACTGGAAAAATGCGAATCCTTCAACTGCTAAACTATGGCTTGAAGAATTGATGTCTACTCTGCACTTGGAACGTACCAGATATATTTTAAAAGGCAACATTGGACAATTTCAGAATATTTGGGGCCCTTTTTTTGTCACTTCATGGAGAATTCTCTCCAAAACAATGTATTGTAACCAAAAAGTTGTTTTGATTATCACTGTATTGTATACTTACAGGCTGGGCTTGGGGTGTTTGTGTTTGTTTTTGTTTTGTTTTGCTTTGTTTTGTTACCGTTTTTGTAAGTTTATGCATATCAGAAAATAATCCTGGAATTTGTGATTATTGTAAGTCTATTCAATGACCAAATAAAAAACTTATTTGACAAAAAAAAGAAAGCATATTCAATGGCATCATCTCTGGTATGTACCATCTTGCCCCGAAAAGTAGGATTGACTTTGTGAAAGCTGGGAAGGAACCCTGCCAACTGCTAAGGACAAAGTCGGGCCTCCTCCACACAGCCCCTGACTGGCAGTTGCAAGTCAACCTGGGGATGCAGTTAGAGTTCCCACAGAAAATAGTTACAACATCACTCCGACCACATATAATTATCATTTCTGGCAACAAGTCGGTTTATTATACTTGAACTCACAGTGCCCTAGTAGGAGCGGATGAAAGAGGCAAATGAAAAGAAACACTCAAAGTACCAGGAGCTAGAAAAGAAGTTCCAGGAAGTGGGCTGAAAGACCCACTGTGAGCCAACAAAGATGGGCTGTAGAGGATTTGCACAGTGCATTCACTCTGTAATGTCTTCAACCAACTAGGCCTAGCAGTAGCAGCTAAGAAAAGGACCATTAATCTGTTTGTGAAGCTGAAGAGAAAGCCACAAGATGGCTATGGATAAAGAGGGTTGATCCGTGGGTGATGGCTACTGGGACGCAAGCTGTGGTCTGATCAACCTCAGCTGAATCACCTGGGTGAGAGTGTCTAATGTTTAAAGACCTGAAACACCCAGTGACCCCAGAATACATCACTGACGATGCATCCCAGTGCATCTAGATCATGCATCTAGGACATTGCAACATACTAATATTCAGCCAAAAGTGCTATTTTAAAAAAGCTTAAAGGTGCAGTATGTAAGTTTGACACCCAGTGGTTGAGCTAGGTGTTGCACTCCTGGATCAAAACAAACGCAAGCACGGGTTGCCAGTTTGAGTACAGGAGCGAGTGATTTAAACTGTGTTCTAAATAAAAGCAACGACTCACGATAGAGGGAATATTTTCCATATTACAAAGAGTTTTTGTTCTAACCAACACCTCGAATTAATATATTAGAAACGGCTTCTATTTCTCACAGCTGAGCAACACAACTATGACAGTGATCACCTCAGGTAAACCTTGTGTACTTTATTAAGTGCTAAATGCTAACAATTTAAATGAGTTTGAATGCCATTTTACATGATATTTATTGCCATATACTGAAAGCAGCAGCAGATAGTTCAACTCAGATCATAAAAATACAATAAACCGTTTGAAATTAAACTTTAGAACTAAACACATGAGTGATTCAGCATCTACATTTAATGATGTTAAAGAGGGTTCACATGTATTAAATATATTATAAACCTTACTATTTCGTCAGTGAGTGCATATTCTGTGCTTCTGAAAGGCTGTATTTAAATTTCTGTCGTGTTTTGTCTGGTGCAAACAGCTAAATTGCTCATCACTACGTATCTAGTCACAAATCGTGTTGTTAGGAAACGCGGTTACAATGTAACCTGCTCACCTAATGTTTACGTTCGTAATATTTAAATAATTTGATAAGTAATAACCTCATGTGGAACTGAATCTGTCTCATTTCAATGTCTGCTACTGTCCACCGGAGGTCGCATTTTCGGTCACGGACGCATGCTTTTTATATTCATGCTGAATTATAATTGGCTAAACTGGCATTGTGTTCTGGCACGGAAAAAACATTTTCAAAGCAGAATATCTGACTTCAGCATTGCTTTTCAGTTCATGTTCACTTGGGATGTTTCTTAAATATCTGCACACATATTATGATATTTTTATGCTTTAGAAGAGTCATAAACTTACATACAGCACCTTTAACTAGGTTATTTACTTTAACTAGGAAAGCACAGTTAATTGGGCAATACACTGGACAACTGTTTTTTTTTTGTAGTCAAAAAAATATTCTCTTTAGGGGTTAATAATATTGACCTTATCATTTAAAAATGCTATTTTATTTTTTTATTACAGACAAACCAACCTACTCCTGAAGAAAAATAGAATGGAAAATACTGTGAAATCGGTCCTTACTCTGTTAAACATTACTTGGAAATATGGGAATACGAATACAAATCAAATGGGGCTAATATTTTGATCTATAACACATGCAAATTAATAAAAATAAAAAAACCAACACTGCGAGCTAACAACCCACGACGTGGCACGTGATAATGTAATAAAATGTATCTTTTCCATTTTAAAATGAGTTTTTGTTCCAGCCATCTGCAACCAACTATTTTAGAAATGCTTTCTAATTCTGGCAGAACAACAGCATATAATACTACTATGACAAAGATCACCTCAGGTACAGATAATGTGCTTTATTCAGTGTTAAATGCTCCCAATGTGAGTTTAAATGCCATTTAACATGCCATATTACTGAAAGCAGCAACAGATAGTTTACCTCAGATCTTGAACAACTAGCCGACAGTTTGAAAAATGAAGTCAGAACTGTGACACAGTAAACTAATGGCCCTTTTCCACTGAGTGGTACGGTATGGTACAGTTCAGTTCGGTACGCTTTTATGGCCGTTTCCACTGTCAAAAGGCATACCGAACCGAACCGGACCACTTTTTTGGCACCCTTTCGAAAGGGTACCAAATACGAGAAAGGGTACCAAAAAGTGGAGCTACACGGGCAGCTGAACGCTGATTGGTTACAGAGATACGAGTCACAAGCTCGTGGAGCTAGCCAGAATGAAAACAAAGGAACCGCCATGTTTTTAATGCACAGCCGAGACAACTATATGCATTTAATAACGAGGAATGGATGACCCGAACTCAAAAAAACCTTGTCGTTGTCTTGATGTACAGCCACAATGCCAAGAAGAACAAAATCTGCCGTGTCCTGTTGTTGCTTTACGAGGCCGTCTAAAAGTGCGAGTGGTTTTTGCTTTCTCCAGGGAGCTCGCGATCGCGTCTATATTTGATTTAACGACCTTCTTGAGCTGATGATAATAACATATGTGTGTTTATTAAAGTGTCTTTGACATCTGATCTGTTCAGAAAAGAAAAGGACAAACGCGAGAGTGAAGCACGGAAAAAAGGAGAAGCCCGACAAAACACAGGTGCGAATTGTTTTCAGCAACCTGAATCATGAACAAACTGCCATGTTCATCACATTTTATACTATTATGAAATCTGAATGACGGAATCACTCTCAAACAAAGACTACATTTGCTGGTGAAGATTACAGACACAGATGAGAGGTTTGCTCTGACTGGGCTATATTGCGTGTTGATTTTGAACTCAAATAAGGACTAAATGTATGCTGTGTGTAGTTTTTTCTGTAATTGGTAACATATCGGAGACTGTAAGGGTCTGTATGTGTTTATATAGGTTGCATTTATATATTTATTTTATATAATTGCAGACGTTACAGTAGGCTATTTCACACTGTCATTGATCTGAAGTTATAATCAAATCATGTTCATAGAAAGGTTAGTAATAAACATTTATACACAAATATTTATATGTTTAAAGCATCTGTTTTGTGAGAAGTGCTTCTCATATAATTTGTGAATGACCTGTACAGCTTTACTGTAGACATTTATTAGAGCGAGAATGACGTCGACTGAAACTCTGTCATACACCACACCCACCAAAAGGGTACCCTTTGTAGTGAAAATACAAGCCTGATAAAGGTGACCCGTACCATACTGTACTGTACCAGTCAGTGGAAACGAGCCATAAAAACATCAGTCACTCAGTAGCCTATTAACAATGTACAAGGTTTATTATGTATTAATTAGATTAAAAGCTGGAAGTGCAGTGGCTTGTATTTACATGTTTCTGTCATGTCGCATCACTTTTAGTGCAGACTCTTGTTGGAATCTTGTTGTGTCGCATGTTGTTAGGACACGGTGTAATAATATTTTAAAACTAAACTGTTATTATTGTATTTTTGAGCAGTTTGAGAGTATCTGTCCGCTCTAAAACTTGTGAACAGTAGTGCAAATATAACACTGAAATGTTAAAGAACGAAAAGGGAGATTTAACAATATGAGAGAAACAGATGCACCAGGCATTTCTACAGACCGTCTTCTGCAGGTAGCAATTCGTAGAGCTCCTTCACCTCCTCATGTTTGGCTTTGCCTTTATCGACACTCTGCTTTCGCATGTCTGACATCTCACTACACCACTCCTCAAACTTCCTGTTGTCCTGCTCGACCAGCTTCTGGAGAAAAGCTGAAAAGCAAACAAAAATTGCAATGATGGTATTGTGAAATTACACTGCCACGCACAAAATACTTAATTTTTAATTGTAAGTAAATCTTACCTGGTACATCAACAGGAGTTTCTGTCTGGTTAATCTCTTCTGTCTGCTGTTTGTACACTAACATGTATGCGTTTCTCGAACAGTGATAGCCTTTGCTACATTTTGGCTTTCTGGTTTGAGATTTGGCCGTCTCGGCTGGAATGAAACAATAATAAAACAACAAAACAAAATTTTTTATGTTTATAATTGCATGCTCTAGAACAGGGATCACCAAACTTGTTCCTGGAGGTCCGGTGTCCTGCAGATTTTAGCTTCAACCCTAATCAAACACACCTGAACAATCTAATCAAGGTCTTACAAGGTATACTTAAAACACCCAGGCAGTTGTGTTAAGGCAAGTTGGAGCTAAACCCTGCAGGGCACTGGACTTCCAGAACGAGATTGGTGACTGATTCACTAGCAATGAGACATTATACAAAGTGAATACACTCTTTTTACAAGACGGTGTTGGCGCGTTTAATGGTCATCTGCATCTTAATTCCTTGAAAGTTTTAATATATAGAATTTCTTTTATGTATGTAGATATATAAAGCTATACTTTGTATTATATTATCTTTGCATCAAATTACAAAAAACTAATTAGAGTAATACCTTGCAAATGTCAACATTACCATGAAAAAAAGTGTTCACCAAAACCCTTTCTAAGTTGTTTGTGTAGGCTGAGTATACTGAAAAATGATGCTGTCAGCGATTTTAAACATCTATACTTGATTTACCAAAGTCACAAAGTGCCAATTACACATCTGTCCTATCCATAATAGACAGATCACATCCATAATAAAGACTTTTCCTCATAAATGCAAAAATGTCAAATAAAATAAATTATTTTTGTTCTATATCAAGACGACTTTTTGATTAGCATTTCGTTTGGGTCATGCAGTTTAATTCAGAGAATTTCTACAAATGATGTTGTTTGCTGTAAATTTGGCTACTTTTTTGGACACATTCATAACGCACGTTTATTTATCTTATTTAAAATATAAAACACGTTAACAGATTGATATTTTTAACTGGTTTGTTTTGAAAAATATAAACAGATGCTTCGATATACTGTTAACATATACAAAACTAAAGTTTCAAGTCTTGACTGCAAATATCACATCCATAATGCTGGAATTGCTCATTACTGCTAGGGCCAGATGGAATCTGCGGACGTTTTTTGCAATTTCTGCTGAGAATTTTGGTAAAAATCCGCGGATTTCTGCAGAAATATTTTGGGAGACTCATAACTAAAACCTTAATATGTGAAATATGTGTAATTTAAAAACTGAATAAATTCAGATTTACACACATTTACTCAACTAAATAAACAGAATTAATGATGAGCTAAAAATCGGCGGAAAATCGGCGGAATTCCGCGCGCACAGATTCTGTGTGGGCCTAACCGCTTATGCAAGGTGTTTCTAATGCAGCATCTAAAGGCGGGACAGTAAATTTGACGTTGTTCTCTGTTTTTACTCTCACTTTTTTTCCTTTTTTGAAAGTCTTGAAAAAAAAACTATAGTGGAGTTTTTCTTTAAATATTTGATCAAATAAGAATACAAAAAAATAATTGATTAATGGTTAGGCATGGGACGATAAACGGTTTTAAGGTTTACCACTGTGCGGTGGCACAGTGGGTAGCACGTTCGCCTCATAGCAAGAAGGTCGCTGGTTTGAGCCTCGGCTGGGTCAGTTGCCGTTTCTGTGTGGAGTTTGCATGTTCTCCCCGTGTTTGCTAGGTTTCCACCGGGTGCTCTGGTTAGCCCCACAGTCCAAAGACATGTGGTACAGGTATGCTAAAAAACCCGTATTGTATGAGTGTGTGTGTGTGTGTGTGTGTGAATGACTGTGGATGTTTCCCAGTGATGGGTTAGTTTTTTACCCAGACATTTAAAAATAACTTATTTTAGAGCAGTAATCACAGTACCGTGATATTTTTATCCAAGGTTATCTTATTGTCAGAAACTTATTCCAGCCCAAGCCTTCTTGTGGTACTCTCCCACTCACTAATCTCAAAGTTTACCCAACTATGATGACTTCTGCTGTCGAGGAAGCTAGAAACATGAAAAGGGTGCATTGTCAAAATGTATTGTTACCGATGTCTTCCTCAATGCCCAGCTGAAGTTTCTTGCCCTCCATTTTCTCGATCTCCTCATCATTAAATTTGTACCAGTCATTGGTGTGGGCATCTCTAACGTGAGCGATGTAGTGACCGGAGTAAGCGCTCACACCCCGATGAATCAACACTGCGCTCAGCTCATACGTGCACTTCTCCTCTGAACATAAAAACAAAAGAATACAATAATGTTCATTGACTTAGCTCTACTGATACTTATATCAGACTGTGAGGACACACATTACTGTTCCAAAAAGTGTGGAGTCAGAATTATTATTTTTTAAAATGAATTAATACTTTAAGAAAGATTTCAGCATGAAGATTTCTGGGTGACAGTCTTCTTGCTGGAGAGAGTGCAGCTCAGTACAAGCTGACTTTGCCCACATCTTTTGGTTATGTCCACATATTCAGTCTTTCTGAGGAAGGGCGGGACAATTAATATCAAGGCTTTAACATAGATGTGTCATGTTCCACCTTGTTCCTAGGGGTCACTCTAAGAGATATAAATAAGTGTGATAATTATCTGTTGAAATCCCTTTTTAGTTGCATGCAAGAAAGCAATTACTAAATGTTGGCTCACGAGACGCCTCTCTCGACATTAAACTTCTTTTAAAAATTGTTAGTCAAATATGTAACTAAAGAAAATGACATTTTCAATCTGGTTGCAGAAAGATATAGGAGAAAATTTTGAATGAAATGTGATTGTTATTTACAACAAACAAGTATATTGTTATATACAAACAAGCAAAGTAGACCTGTAGATTGCACCTTACCCTTTATCTGTAACAAGCGGAACTTAGTTTTCTTATAAGACCTCATGTAGTTAATTGTTACCCTTGTGTGCTGTTGGGGATGTTTTCATCCAGTCTGGGGTAATTTTGAGTCTTAATTTGGCCACAGCTTTCTCTGTGTTTGGAATGATTTTTGGTGACAAATCTTGTTTTGACACATATTTTGGGAAAATGCTTAGAAATTTTTCAAAAACTCAATACACTCTGGCCAAATTTATTACACTTTCTGTATGTTTGTGGCAGTTTTTGCCCCACTGACTTCCATTGTAATGGCATTTTTTGATTGCAAAGCCATGACACTATGTTATGTTGCACAGCCAGACACAGGAAAAGTTTCTTTCCTCAGGCCATCTACCTCATGAACAGTTAAATATTCCCCTACTGTGCAATAAACGTGCAATACTTTCTCATACGCACTTGTACACAGCACCTTATAACCTGTATATTTACAACATATCTGTACATACAATTCAACATCCAGATGTTTTCTTGTTCTTTTTTGACTAACTGTATCTCTGTTTAATGTTTAATGTTTATTGCCTTTTCTTTTCTTGTATTTAATTTTGTGTTGTCACTCGTCACTTTATGTACACTGAAAGCTTCTGTTGCCAAAACAAATTCCTTGTGTGTGTGAAGCACACTTGGCAATAAAACTGATTCTAATTCTATTATGTATTTTTGATTGTTGGTGATTTTCCTTGTTTGGAAGAGGTACAATTTATCATTTTAACTGTTGATTGTGTGTGGCAGTGCAAATAAAGCCTAGTTTCTGGTTTAATATGGAGTTATATGAAGTATTTGTGTGTGTGTGTGTGTGTGTGTGTGTGTGTGTGTGTGTGTGTGTGT
>CAIGQZ010010775.1:4285408-4295963 GCA_903798205.1 Danio tinwini
GTGTGTGTGTGTGTGTGTGTGTGTGTGTGTGTGTGTGTGTGTGTGTGACCTTTGTTCACTACCTTGATATGTCTGAAAAAAATCTAAATAAGCAGCTCAGCTCTCAGAACATAGTAAACACAGTAAGTGTATTTAGGCCCACACACACACTTGAATTTGTTGCTTTACTCTATAGAACTCCATATAAAAACTACAATTTTTTTTTGCACAGGTCTATCTAAAAGGTTAATGGTGCAAACTGATGACCAACAATAAAAAATGACAAATTGTACCTCTTCCCAACAGGGAAAACCACAAACATTTGAGAATGTATGAATATTTAGTGTGGTGACGTTACAAAAGATTTTGTTTTCAAGTCAGGGGGGCAAAAATAGCTACTAACATAATGAAAGGGTAGTAAATTTGAAAAATACATGAGGGTTAATCTTTTTTGTTGTTTATTCTTTTTCCTTAATTTTCTTTTCATTTAATGTGATCGTAATTGTTTCCGCTATAAAAATCTTTGAATATGCTTATTGGGTACACTAAAACAGAAAATGAAAGTGTACAAAAAGAAGGAATTCAGCATGAAAGATTTTAACATTGTTTCCAAATATTTTAAAATGTTTGAAGTTCTTTAAAAAAAATGCATAAAGCTTTTCTAAAAGATAGTAAGCAGCACAAATGTTTTCAATGAAATGAGAGGACTGATGCAGAAAAGCTAGCTTTGAATCACAAGAATAACATATATTTACATAGAAAAATTGTAATCTTTCACAATATTAATGTTTTTACTGTAACTGATCACGTTCCATTAACACATTTTGTACATTTATTACCATAAATATATCAAAATACAACTTTTAATTAGTAATGTGCATTGCTGAAAACTTAATTTCAAAATCTTTAAACATGATTTTCTCAGTATTTAGACTTTTGTGAACCGTCAGATTTTCAAATAGTTGTTCTTGGCCAAACATCATTCTATGCTAACAAGAATATATCCATGACAAAAATTATTTGCCATTCAGATAATACATAAATCTCAATTTGACACTCTTGAACACACTTTTCAACCTCAATTTGAACCCAAAAACGGACACTTTGTGGTCCAGGGTCACATATGTACAACAGCATACCTTTTCCTTCCAAAAACGGCTCCATGTCAAGAACTTCTGGAAAACTAATGAAGGTGTTGAGTTTCTTCTTATGCCCACTTTGCCTACAAAAAGCAGAAAATGATGAGAAATGCATAAAAAAAGTCTTGAAAATGAACCATTATAATAACATTTAATTCTCACCTATCAAAAACGAAACGCATGAGCTGAAAGTTGAGTGTGCGAGGAAGACTCTGCAGCTTGATCCGGCGTGTGGCGTTCTGTTTACTCTGACAGCTCTCGCAATAGTAACGATTATCACCGTCCAGCTTCTCCTCCTAAACAACACATCATGACTGTTAAGATCTGATCCACACAGATAAAAAACAGAGTGGTCTAGTTAAAACAGAACTAGTACTTACCTTCAGAAACTCTGTAACACACTCTGTGAGGTTTTTATGACCTTGAATATTCAGCTCTAGTTCATAAAATCGTGATGGTAATGGAGATTCACGTCCACATTTGTTGCATCTAAAACACACACACACACACACACACACACACACACACACACACACGTTTGTTATATTATTATAACATATAGGGATATGACGATGGACTCATGTCATGATTCAATACATACTTTAGTACAGAACTCACAATAAAATCTCAATATTTAAAACTAAAACAAAGATTTATTTATTTAATACTGTTTCCATGACATAAATGTTAGCCTACAGTTCATTTATTTTTTACTTATGGTAACTTTTTACTTACTATACTTTACTTATTTATAGACTTTAATCTGGTCTTGTTCCACAATGCACAGGCCAGTAATGACACCAGATTACAAATAATCATGATTCTGAAGATGAATTATTAATTATGCCAGACATATATATGCTTGTGCTCTGTCACTAACAACGCATAGATTTTTTTACTGGCCAAATAAAAAAAGTGCAATGTAAATTTGTCATCAAATAAAGCCAATACCTGACTTTTAATGGATGAATTTTACATTTTGGGTGCAATAAACCTTGTAAATACATTAAACACACGTATACTTCCCACACATAGATTTTACTTAGACGAGCCGCCCAGGTATATTAATGGCCGATTAACG
Organism: Danio tinwini; assembly: GCA_903798205.1. NCBI lineage: Eukaryota > Metazoa > Chordata > Actinopteri > Cypriniformes > Danionidae > Danio > Danio tinwini. The sequence continues at coordinate 4,287,608 of CAIGQZ010010775.1, forward strand.
ATCGATTAACCAGTGGAAAGTCTTCTCTTGCCCCACCGGTTTCATATTGCTTATTGTGTGCCCAAGACCTGTCAACACTCCCACAGACTCACATGCTCTGACAGAGACCTTAAAAATGCGACCAGCCGGGGTTTCTAAATATCCTAAAATGTCTGGGATTTGACTTTCTAAAGTTGTCGTTAATGGTGTGCGTTTTTGCATTACCTTTTTATTTAAGTTATTTTCACATGGCTTCACAGCTGACTAGAAACGAGAGCTAGAAAAACATTAAATACTTAGCCGAACTGTTTAATAAATGACTCTATACACTCGGAGAGGAAGAAATGACATTTACTGGCTGCAAAATATTTGTACACCATTAAAAATGGTTAATCAACTAATTAGCCTTTATATTAAATAATCTACACCTTTTATTCTTGTAATAATTATCATCTTAGAACTGTTTTTATTCCTTTTTACTGTCACATATTTCTCATTTATTTTATTAATTTGATGTTACATATCTAAAATGCTTTGGCAATACTGTAGCTACAAAATGTCATGCCAATAAAACAACTTGAACTTGAGAGTGAGAGATCCGCTTTTACCTGTCAGTGTGTGCACATAGCTCCTAAATAGCATTAAAATATGAGAAATAGTGGATTTCTTTTTTTATTTAAACATTCTTTTAATAATAAATTACCCATTTTAAAGAAACAGTGCATAACAGTGTCATAATAAATAAGATTTTAGTCAAAGATCACATAATATCACCAACCATAACATTTACATCAGCTATACATTTTTATTAGGGCTGGCCGATTTAGCCTAAAATTAAAATCTAGATTAACTGAAAATTTTAACTCGATTACTAATGAACGAATATTATTTGTAATACTTTTTGCAATAGTTCACGGACAAGTTTTATATGCTGTCTAAAGGCATCTCTGGTGCCGCTTCCAATCATCATCAATGTAGTGCAAAGTAAGGCTCAAGAATGAGTCTATCGTCCTACTTGACCAGAGATCAGATGTGGCTGCAAAGTGGCCGCAGAAGTAGAAATCAGCCACAGCGTTTAACAGAGCGGGATTACGTGACACATAGATTAATTGAAAAAATGAGATTGATTATAGGTTCTGAATGTTGATTTCGATTACTTTTCGATTAACCACCCAGCCCTAATTTTTATATTGCAATATTTTGATGTATCATTCATAATAACAACATAATAATGCAGTTTTCATTATACACATCACTAGCAGAGTGTCTACTATAAATGTCTGAGTTTGGGAAAAATATATAACAGTAATAATAATAATAATAATAATAATAATTATAAAATAATAAAATATTTTAGCTACATCATTTAGACTTTTAAATTTGTATTTTTTTTTCTTCTTGAATGTTTGTGTTGATTTGTGTTATGTAAGCTTTGTTTAGTGTATGCAAATGTGTTCCCATTGGGGACAATAAAGTGTATTGAGTAAATAAATAAATAAATCTGCATATTTTTTTAAGAAAAACTTACACAGTAACATAAGAGAACTGTCCACAGAACTGCTGTTGAATGACATTTTGGAGATTTGGGTCCTTCTGCTTTGAAAGTGTGTCTTCGAGAAGTGAGAGGAAGAGTTTGGAGAATTCCTGAGCATCCTAAAAAAACAAAACAGACGTATTCTGAGCCTTTACATGATCCATATTAATCTCCAACATGCTCTATCTTTAGCTGGCCTTACCTGCTGTTGGCCTGTGTCGAGCCCAAGAGCCTTCACTAGCCCGGAAGGATCGATATACCGCCTGTTGCTGTTCTGTAGCAATGCAAACAGATACTGGAGATGCTCGCATATCGTCCGTGGTTCATAATCTGTTGGTATGCAGTATAAAATGCACAAGTTAGTTTTAATACATGAGGATTTGAATACATATTTAATGCTACAAGTAATGTTTTTATTGAGGCCTAACTTTAAAGCAGCTACACAGTGTCTCTTCATACAATTTGTGTAGTCATATGACTAAAACATTTAGTAAATGGCAATTGTTGCTGCAATAAATGTTGCATGCTACAATGATATCATTAGGCCTGTAACAATAATCAATATATTGACTTATCGTACAACACATGGACATGACCTCAATAATTTTTGGTGATGCAATATATATCGCCCATACATAAAACCCAATTCTAGCATAATTTTAGCTGATTGTGCAACATCTCTATCCCTATATACAAAAAACACTACAGTATTTACTATAAATTACAATAGTATATTTTCATGTGGATGTCTGACAACTGAAAATAGATCTAGTAACAGATATTGCAGCCGCTGTTACTTTTTACCTTGCACTTTTTTGTTAAAATGTATTATTTATCATTATTACAAGGTATGTGCAGGAATCCTAAAGGTAATTTCCATACCTTTTTAAGACTTTTTAAAGACCTTCTCAGAATATTTTAATATTCTCATCGCCACTTCTAGTTCTAATCAGTATCAAACCTTTAACTTAATAAACAGTTGTTAATAAACAGTTATAGTTAAATAAATGTATGGAGCACAACCATGCAACAGAACTCAAATAAGCTTGGAAAAAACAAAGCTTGAAAGAATAAATAACACGGTTGTTTTTAGCGACAGGCTTCAGCCACTGTTTAAATTCCTCGTTCTTCAACCAGGAGTATGCAAATTTACATTTTCCCATTTTGCCGTCTGTTTCGCTCAATGGTTTTGCTACATGTGGAGGGCGTCACATCACCTCCTGGCGTTTGTTGCAAATTATGTGACATACAGTATCACCCAGTCGGAGGAGCTTGGCCGGACGCACTACAGCATGAACCAATCGCGTGGACCGAGCACGTCGTTGTTAATATTAGGAGGAAAAAATATATATTTATGCTTTTTTGGAGTCAAACACATTGGACAACGCATGAACAAAATTTAAGACCTCGTAAAAACACGATTAAGACTTTCCAATACCTTTTAAGGGCCTTAATTTTCTCATAATTGATGTATCAACTTTTAAGACGCCGCGGACACCCTAATTTAGAATATGCCATTTTCACATTCTGATTTCAATGCCTGATTATCAAATTGTTTAAAATGACTATAAATGAATTTAATATTCTTAAGAAAAAAATATGATGTGTTCTTTGGAAGAGTGTACTTGCATTGTGATGATGTTATATTGTCATTCTGGCATTATACAATGAGTTTTAAAATGACAATAATATCATTTATCGCAATATATTTTGGGGCAATATATCGTACAACAAAAAATAGATAACGTGACAGGCCTATGTATCACATTTAATAAATGGCAAGTAAAGCAAGAGGACAATAAAATCATTGAGACTTTAAAAAAGAAACTGAATAAGGGACCTGAATCTGTGTTGTGCCCTTCAGCTCTGGAATTCTGAAACCTATATAAGGCTCTGCGCAGCTCTAGATTGTGGAACCACACTTGAAGGAAAGTGTTGACGTAACACGTGGCGCCAAGATTCGTCAGGCCCACAAATGTGTTCTGAAACAGAGAAAGAATCACAAAAAATGTACGTGTGAATAATACTAAAGTTAATAAAGTTGACCGAGAGGCGGCAGAGTGGCTCAGTGGTTAGCTCCCAGCTGGACCAGTTGGTGTTTCTGTGGTGTTTGCATGTTTCCCAGTGTTAGCGTAGGTTTCCTCCAGGTGCTCTGGTTTCCCCCACAGTCCAAAGACATGCGCTATAGGTGAATTGGATTAATTAAATTGGCTGTAGTGTATGAGTGTGTGTGAATGCAAGAGTGTATGGGTGTTTCCCAGTACTGGGTTGCGGCTGGAAGGGCATCAGCTGAGTAAAACATATGCTGCAATAGTTGGTAGTTCATTTTGTTGCGACAACCCGTGATAAAAAAAGGTCTAAGCCGAAGTAAATTGTACGAATAAATGAAAGTTGACCAAAAGCAGTTAATGATATATTAAATAAACATATTTCTTTAAATGCTAGGACTAATCATTTTAACTTTAGTAATCAAAACAAATCTGAAATTAATTAAAAAATATTAAATAAAAAAGTTTAAATAAAAGTAAACAAAAAAGGTTGCATTGCTAAAGCTGAACAACAACAAAAAGTCAAATAGTAATAAAATTAGCGATGCTTCAATTAGGATTTTTGCAGCCGGCATCAAGTACCAATTTGTTGTCATGGTGATCGGCCGATACCAAGTACTGATTCTGATGCTTCAAGCTTTATAATGCATAAAGCACATTTTCAGTCCAAGTATGAAACTTAAGCTTGAGATACTTAACCATTTAGTGTGGACATGTCATGGTCAGAAGCAACTTTACAGAACAAAAAATAGACAAAACAAAAATAAAATACAAAATACAAAAACTGGCAAAAAAAATCTCTAACAAAGCAGTTTGGAAACATTGCAAATGATGGAAGAAGAGTTCAACATGTCTCAATGAAGTTTGGAGCGCATATTTGATGCATAAGGAGTTAAAATGCACACCTATAAATCCATGACTTTACTAAAAGAAAATAGGTCCAAAAACTACTGATTATTACAATACGAATACTACAATAAGTTATATTATTAAATATTCATTTATTCAATTTTTTTTTAATTCTCTAATATTTCCAGCCAAGATTTAATGAACTTCCAATATTGTTGAAAACACAGAACTTTCAGTTCTTATATGTAAAAAGATTTCAGTTATTATATGTTCTCTGCTTGTAAACTCGTAAACAAACAATTGTGATCGGTTCATGAGATCGGCCAGATTAGTGAGTACCGATCGAGTCATGAAATTTAATACATACATAAACATAAAAATGCTACATAAATCCTACATAAAATGCTAAATAAACTCAACAAATATTGTTTTTTTTATTTAACTAAATTACAACAGAATCATTAATTCATTTTCTTTTCGGCTTAGTCTTTTTATTAATCAGGAGTCGCCACAGCGGAATGAACCGCCAACTTATCCAGCATATGTTTCACGCAGTGGATGCCCTTCCAGCTGCAACCCATCACTAGGAAACACCTATAGACTCTTATTCAAACACATACACTACGGACAATTTTTGCTTACCCAATTCACCTATAGCACATGTATTTGGGCTTGTGGGGGGAAACCGGAGCACCCGGAGGAAACCCATGTGAACACAGGGAGAACATGCAAACTCCAAACAGAAACGCCAACTGACCCAGCCGAGGCTCGAACTAGCGCCCTTCTTGCTGTGAGGTGAGTGCGCTATCCACTTCGCTACTGCGTCGCCACAACAGAATCATAATGATAAAAGCATACAAGAGATAAAATGCAAGAACTGAAAATAAATAAATAAATAATAATAATAATAATAATAATAATATATATATATATATATATATATATATATATATACACACACACACAATTATTATACTATTGTTATTATTAATTGTTATTAATTATTATAAATTTAAAGTAATTAATAATACTTAAATAGCATTAGTATATAGCTAATGGTATTATTAATTCAAAGTAATAAATAATATTTCAATAGTATTATTATATTATATTAAAAATGGTATGTATATGATGTACCTTATCTCTTCTTTCCGAATTTGGGTCATCGATGTTGTGGAAGGCGTTTTCATCAATTTCTCCCAACCATGATTGTTCCCCAATACCAACAAGACAATTAGGGTTTCCTTTACAGTTCCTCCTAAGCGAATACAACAAGATGCATGAATTGAAACATGTTTTAGTCACTCACTCACTAAAACTGTTGCTTTAAATGAGAACTACACTCTACACAACATACGATAAATACAGACTGATTACCAAACACAGATTATAATCAGTTTAGTTTTACCTGCATGCCCCTCTTTTGCAAGCAGACACTGCGATCCTATAAGCCAGCTCTATATGTTCATGTGTGATGTCTTCTGGTCTGACTGCCTCTGCCCATCGCCAAGCAGCTTTTTCCAGCTGCAACCGAGGAGCCATTCTGTGCAAAAACACACAATACAATGTTTAAATTACACATCAGTCCAGCACACATATATCTGAAGACATGTACAAACAAAACACACACACACACACACACTATAGTAACTCACAGATCATACAATGCATGCATCCAAAAAGAAATTTTCAAAACGAAGTAAACATCTTACACATTATCACGTCACACACACTTGACAGTTTCACACATCTTTGTGATGCACAGGCCTCGCATCACTGGTCCAGCATGCACAATTGTTTTTAATTAATCCTAAAAACACTCAAACGAAAGCTAATTCATCTTAACTTGCAATCAAATAGCAAGCACAAAAATAATATTCAAGAAACACCACAGTCCCAACAGCACATATATATTTGCCTATAAAATGAACAAAAGTCACAGTTTAGACTGAAACATACCGTCAAAAAATAAAAAAAACGTCCGTTTACGGGCTTGAGGCAGCTCTATTGTTTAATAAATCTTTAGAAAACACAATAAAAATGTAATGTTTTCATCGAGGCTGCTAAAGCTGCGCAGTTAGCATGCTAGCAGCTAGCTCTTGACTTATTTTCATGAAATAAAGGCGCCTGGCGTGAATTTACCAGGAGATTCTTGACTGTAAAGATGCTTTCATAAAATTAGGAATTTTAAATCACACTTTATTGATGGTACGTTTGTATTTAGCGCCCTTGCGTCAGCTTTTATATAAATATTTCTGTCCCTTCGTCAGTTTCAAACTTCTATGAGACGTACGTACTTACGCGTGACGTATTCGCGACGTCTGACGTAAGTACGTCAGCGCGTACATTACGCTCAATGTTGTTGCTTTCTGCGTTACCACATGGCTAGTTTTCCTTTGCTTACAAATAAATATAACATATTTAATTGTAGGAATTTAAAAGAAAGTTATTAAAGCAAAGGATAATAGGTGTTTTTTGGCCAGATAATGTTTAAAGTTTATAAATGCACACTTATTAGATTACAGTTTTGTTCGTCAACTTTAAAACGTTTACTAGAAGTGCACATCAATATTATATTAATCAATATTAAGTCTAATGAAGCTATTTATTTGCAGAAATCGGCTAAATATAGCCTAGATATATTGACACAAGTCATTCATATGGAAAAAAATATATATATTCCACAGTTTTTGTGGTGGCACAGTGGTTAGCACTGTCGCCTCACAGCAAGAAGGTCGCTGGTTCGAGCCCCAGCTGGGTCCCTCCCAGCTGGACCAGTTGGCGTTTCTGTGGAGTTTGCATGTTCTCCTCGTGTTGGCGTGGGTTTCCTCCGGGTGCTCTGGTTTTGCCCACAGTCCAAAGATATGCGCTATAGGTGAATTGAATAAGCTAAATTGGCCATATGTGTGTGATTGCAAGAGTGTTTGGGTGTTTTCCAGTGTTGAGTTGCAGCTGGACGGGCATCCACTGTGTAATATGCTGGATAAGTTGGCGGTTCATTCCACTGTGGCAACCCCAGATAAATAAATGGATTAAGCCAAAGAAAAATGAATTAATGTATAGTTTTTGTGTATATGTTTTTTTTTTTTTTTGTGGGAATTGTGCTCATAAATTCCCAGGGTAGATTATTAGATGCATTCATAGACCAGAAAAAAGGAGCAATGAAATCTTTAACAAGCCTCATTTCACTCTGTTAAAACCCCGAAAGGTTTAAGAGCTTTTTACTGGACTTTAAACTTCACATTTGAACTCTGAAGAAGAAGCATTAGGAGGTGTCTGTGTCACATAAAGGTCATTGCTGAATTTGAAAGAAATTATAATTTTATATTTCCAAATTTCTTGAATTATGTCTGGATGTAGGTCTACTTTGCATTTGTGTATATTGTCTCTCAGAAATAAAGGTACAGTAGCTGTCACTGGGGCAGTACTTTTTCAAAAGGTACATATTTGTACCTGAAGGGTCTATATTGGTACCTCAAAGGTACTTTTTAGGTACATTTGGGTACTAATATGCACCTTTGAGGTACCAATGTAGACTCTTTGGGTACAAACATGTATCTTTTGAAAAGGTACTGCCCCAGTGACAGCTCCTGTACCTTTATTTCTGAGAGTGTAGAAGAGGAATTTCAGTCAAGATTTATTACCTAAATAAGAAAACTTGAGTGTGATGTGTAGTTTCAGGTCCCGTTTCACTCTGCTTCTCACTTGGTTAAAATGAGTGACTCTTCATCACATTGGAACCACAGTATTCTGTTGTTGTTTAGTCATTATAATTATAGTCAGGCCTATAAATAATTTTATAGGGTTTTAGAAATGATTTTGACAAATTTGACTATTTTTGTTTTAGTCTACATAATGAGTAAAATGATACAAACACACACACACACACACACACACACACACACACACACACACACACACACACACACACACACACACACACACA
>CAIGQZ010010775.1:4297334-4329721 GCA_903798205.1 Danio tinwini
AGAGAGAGAGAGAGAGAGAGAGAGAGAGCTTACAGTGACATTTAAAGGCTTAACTAGGTTAATTAGGTTAACTAGGCAGGTTAGGGTAATTAGGCAAGTTATTGTTCTGTAGATAATCGAAAAAAAAAATAGCTTAAAGGGGCGAATAATTTGGACCTTAAAATAGTTCCTAAATAATTTAAAACTGCTTTTTTTCTAGACGAAATAAAGCAAATAAGGCTTTCTCCAGAAGAAAAAATATTATCAGACACTGTGAAAATGTCCTTGCTCTGTTAAACATCATTTGGGAAATATTTAAAAAAGAAAAAAAATTAAAAGGGGGGCTAATAATTCTGACTTGAACTGTACATAATGTATTCATTTCTCTGTGTTTTGATCTCTATTTAAACGTCTTAAGAAAATCAACCTGACTCTCAATTTTCCCAACAGTGAATGTGGTGGACTTCTGTGGACAGACAATCCAGGGGGACGGCATGATCGTAAAGTCCCACCAGGAGTCCCGCAAATACTACTTTGTCTCAATGGGAACGGATTGCCACCTCACCATGCAGTCCGCAACCCCCCGGGACAAGGTGCAGTTTTACTTCCGCTTTTTTCTGGTCTACAGCCTTCTGAGGGTGTCTCCGCACAGCCCTGCTCCACTATTCCCAGAATCACCCAAGGGCTCGTCTGCATCTGGGCTGACGCGGCCTGACCTGGAGCCCACCACTGAAGAAGGGCCAGAGGACCCCTGCCATGCTGGCTCTTACATCCAGTTCTATGACGGCAGGGATAGGTCTGCGCCCCTGATCGGACCGCCACTCTGTGGGAAGAGTCCTCCTAGACCGGTGCTGTCCACGGGAAACTTTCTCACTCTCCGACTGGTGACGCGAGGAACTCAGCCAAGGGTGGACTTTGTTGGAGACTTCACTTCATTCAGGCTGGGTTAGAATGTGTTTATATCCATTTCTAATTTACTTCTTCCTCAGACTTACTGAACCCAAATTAGAAAATTCCATCCATTCATTCATATAGTTTTAATGATGTGTGAGGCAGCACAGTGGCTCAGTGGTTAGCACTGCAAAAAGGTCACTGTTTTGAATCCCAGCTGGGTCAGTTGGCATTTCTGTGGAGTTTGCATTTTCTCCCCGTGTTCATGTGGGTTTCCTCCGTGTGCTCTGGTTTTACTCAGAGTCCAAAGACATGCGCTATAAGTGAATTGGAAGAACTAAATTGACCATAGTGTATGAGTGTGTGTGAATAGGTGTTTTTCAGTACTGGGTTGTGGCTGGAAGGGCATCCGCTGCTTAAAACATATGCTGGAATAGTTGTTGGTTCATTCCCCTGTGGTGACCCGATTAATAAGGGACTAAGCCGAAGGAAAATTAATGAATTAATGCATTATGTGTAAATTAAAGACAGAGGTATTGTGAGCTCTAAGTTTGCTTCTTTGCTGATTAATTTATGAGATGTTTATGACAGTTAAACAAACAAGAGTAAAAGAGAAAATAACAGAATAGAAAAGTACAAATAGAAAATATAGTACACAAGTACAAATAGAAATAGTACAAAAAAATATATATTTAACAGTACACAATTGATTAAAAAACAGAAAAATTTAGCACACTATAACCCACATATTGTACAACAAACAATATATGATTTGCTTAAACAATATATGATGTGCATTCATTTATACAAATTAAGCATATAAACAGGTCAGTACTGGAAGTTGAGGTTAACAGCACGGCGTATTAAGTAAAGTAAATAACAATAATAAAAGAGAAAAAAAATGTAGAGAGAGAAAAGGTAAAATATCTTAAAATTTATAGGCTGGGGCACTTTTATGCTTTTACTGAAGATGCCATATTATTATAAAAATAAATCTTGCACCTTAAGAAGCAATTAGTTGACTTTACTTAAAAAAAGGGAATAAACTCATTGCCTTTAAAGGTGCTGTATGTAAGTTTTTGACTCTTCTAAAGCTTAAAAATACAATAATATGAGTGCAGATATTTAGGAAATATCCCAAGTGAACATACTTGTCTAACTGAAAAACAATGCTGAAGTCAGATATTCTGCTTTGAAAATGTTTTTTTCCATGCCGGAATGATGTCTTTGTTTAGGTAAACTTAACCTGCACAATGCCAGTTTACCAATTATATTTCAGCACTCCAGGTGCTGAAAAACAGCATATTTCATTTATTTATTCAGAAAGACTCTGAAAGCATGCGTTCGTGAGCAAAACAGTGTCAGTGGACAGTATCAGATGTCAAAATTAGACAGATTCAGTTCCACATGAGGTTATTAATTAGCAAATAAATAAATATTAGGAGCGTGAGCAGTTTACATTGTAACCGCGTGTCCTAACAACACGATTTGTGACGAGATACGCCGTGATGACCAATTTGGCTGTTTGCACCAGAAGAAACTCGACAGAAATTTAAATACAGACTTTCAGAAGCACAGAATATGCACTCACTCACGAAATAAGAAGGTTTATAATCGGTTTAATACATGTGAACCCTCTTTAACATCATTAAATGTAGATGCTGAATCACTCATATGTGTTTGGTTCTAAAGTTCAATTTTAAACGGTTTATTGTATTTTCAAGATCTGAGGTGAACTATCTGCTGCTGCTTTTAATATATGGCTATACGTGTCATGTAAAAAGGCATTCGTCACTCGCATTGTTAGTATTTAGCACTGAATAAAGCACACAAGGTTTACCTCAGGTGATCACTGTCATAGGTTTCTGTTGTTCAGCTGTGAGAAATAGAAGCCGTTTCTAATATATCAATTCGAGATGTTGGATAGAACCAAAACTCCTTTTATTATGGAAAATATTCCCTCTATTGCATGTCGTTGCTTTTATTTAAAACTGTTTAAATCACTCGCTCCTGTACTCAATCTAGCAACCCGCGCTTGCGTTTATTTTGATTCAGGAGTGCAACACCTAGCTCAACCACTGGGTGTCAAACTAACATACTGCACCTTTAAGTGATTAAATAGGGCAGATTCTGGTCAACTGGGAGACTTTTTGCCATTGAGATGATCCAGGAAAAAGTGACCCAATTGACCTGAGTTCACCCTAAATGAGATATGTGCATAATTATATAATTTAAGTTAGGTCAACTCTACAGTTTCAAGTGGGTTTACTCACTTTTTAAGTAACTAATTGCTTTTTGCAGTGTAAAATACCACATAACTTACATTTATTGACATGAGTTGCAGGAGGAGCCCTTATTTTTTACTTAATTTAAAACCGCTTGCAGTGTATAGTTTGAAAAGTACAATATTTTGTTTTGAAATGTAGTAAAGTAAGAGTAAAAATTCAAAAATGTCACAAATTAAGTTACAAAAGCTGTCACTGTGGTTTACCTTTAAAAGGTACACTTTTGTATTTGAATAATACTTATTAGTACCTAAAGGATCCATATTGGTTTCTTAAAGGGATAGTTAGCAACTAAAAATATAAAAAAAATCACTATTTATTCTCCATCAAGTGGTTCCAAAGCTTTATGAGTTTCCTGTTATTTAATATATTGAAAAATATAATAAATATGTGGGATATTTTTAATGAAAAGCTGAACTGTACAGCCATAGTAGGAAAAACATATACTATGGAAGGCAATGGTAACAAGCTTTCTTCAAACTATCTTCTGTGTTCAACAGAAGAAAGAAACTCAGGTTTGGAACAAGGGAAGGATGAGTAAATGATGTCTGAATTTTCAGTTTTTAGGTGAATTCTGTATTTCCACCTGGGGGTACTCATCTCGAGACCCTCAGACTATGCAGTGCCACTGATGCGATCCAAGACCAGCGACGAGACGATCCCAAGGTTTCCGGACCAGGCCGTATCCTGAGCTGCTGCTGTGGTGGTCATGATGGAGAGCATAAGACTGATTCCTGTGATGCTCCAAGGTCAGACGTGTCTTCACGGAGGTCCAGCTACTGCGCCTAGACTGCAGCTCTGCACAAGACGTTTGGCCATAGGAGAAATGGTCGTGCCCAACTGAGCCTGGTTTCTCTCGAGGTTTTTTAAATGCTTCACTTTCGCCAATTGGTGAAGTTTTTTCCTCGCCGCTGTCGCCACTGGCTTGCATGGTTCGGGATCTGTAGAGCTGCGCATCGATGGAATTGCTCCTCAGTGTTTGGACTCTCAGTAGTGATTATTAAACCACACTGAACTGAGCTAAACTGAACTGAACTTAAACACTGAAAACTGAACTGACACTGTTTCAATTCACTATAAACTTCCATGTGAAGCTGCTTTGACACAATTTACATTGTATAAGCGCTATACAAATAAAGATGAATTGAATTGAACTATCCCGTTAAAGTAACTTAGTATCTAAAAAGGAAAAAAAGTACATTTTGAAAGAGTACTGCCCCAGTGCAGCTTTTGTACCATTATTTCTGAGACTGTAGTGAAGTAATCACAATGTACCATGAAATGTGCTATGTAGCACATTGTATGAAATGTGCTATATAAATAAACTTGCCTTGCCTTACCTCCATACTGTAGACTTCTAAAACCAATTACAGCAAAAAAAATGGGTGTGTGCTAATGCACTTAATTATTTGTCTCTAGGTTTTAACCAATCAGAGTGCAGCGGTGCGCCCTACTTCAACTGCCGCAATGGGAAGTGTATCCCCAAGAGTCTGGTTTGCGCAGACGATAAAGGCATTGACAACTGTGGCGACGGCAGTGACTTAATCGATTACCCTGGTTGCAATGGTCAGTATTAATTTTAAACAGGCATTTTAACCTGGAATTTGTTTCTAAATCCAGTTGTTTTTGTGTATTTCAGCTCCTCTGTCTACACCCAAACCTCCACAACGCCATGTTACCCAACCAGCACCAATGCTAAATGTTCCCACTCTGACGGTGTCCACTTTGAAGAACTGCGCCACTCCAAAAGCCATTCCTGACCCAGATTCTGTGACCGGTAAGCTCTCCAGAGAGTCTGAAAAGTAATAAAATGGTTACTTTTATTTAGTTGAATTTGCCTGAGTTTACAAAAACTAAGACCCCGGTATTGATCTTTTTTCTCATTGCAGAAGTGCGCTGGCTTTTGCGATTGTTTTAGAACTTCCGATTTAGTTTCCTATGGGAGAAATAATAAACGGCAGAAAACAGTTAAACTTGCTCTAAAAAAATTTCTATATATAAAACTATATTGACTAATAATTGACTATATATAAAAAGTAGAATAATATAATAAGAAAAAATCAGTTTAATGTTTTTAACATCTAAAAATCATTGAAAGTGAATGGGACCAGAAGTCTCAAGCCAACAAGATTCAAATGGACAATAAGCTCTCTCGGTCACCATAGTTTAGGATATAAACGAACTCCCCCAAAACGTTTGCTTTAGCCCTAAACACCTTTGAGCTGCCATTGGTCCATGAGGACTATGTAATTAGTGAGTTTGTTTGTCAGATATTTATGAAACTGTTCTGTTCCGCCATGGTTGTTGTGTTGTTGCTGTGTTCGGAAACAGTATACTGTCACTCAGCCTTTTCAAATTAATTTTTGCTCTCAAATGAAGAACAAAAAATAACTTTATTTGAAAAATACCGGAGCCTTAACTTCTATTCGAGTATTAGTAGACTGAAAGGTTATGGATAGTAGAATAAGTTCTGCAACAAATTGATGTCATGTCGCATGCATTGCTGTTTCTGGGTGAAGTCAAGAAAGAGGTCTAACTCTGTGCCACCGCATAACTAAAGATGTGTTAAAAATAATGAGAATATATACAGTTGAAGCTAGAATTATTAGCCCCCCTTTAAATTTTTTATTCTTTTTTAAATATTTCCCAAATGATGTTTAACTGAGGAAGGAAATTTCACAGTATTATTTCTTCTGGAGAAAGTCTTATTTGTTTTATTTCGACTAGAATAAAAGCAGTTTTTAATTTTTTAAACACCATTTTAAGGACAAAATTATTAGCCCCTTTAGGCTAATTTTGTTTTCGATTATCTACAGAACAAACCATCATTATACAATAACTTGCCTAATTACCCTAACCTGCCTAGTTAACCTAATTAACCTAGTTAAGCCTTTAAATGTCACTATAAGCTGTAAAGAAGTGTCTTGAAAAATATCTAGTCAAATATTATTTACTGTTATTATTATTTAAATTATTATTTACTATTATTTCTAATCATTTATTAGAAATGAGTTACTAAAACTTTTATGATTATAAATGTGTTGAAAAAAAATCAGCTCTCTGTTAAACAGAAAACAGAGAAAAAAATAATCAGGGGGGCTAATAATTCTGACTTCAACTATATATATATAGGAGGTAACGTCCGATTCTGTTCAAGTCTAAAACCGCGTGATCCGGCACTATTTCCGATCATGTGAACGGATCTGGTTATCTCAATTCAATTCAATTCATCTTTATTTGTATAGCGCTTATACAATGTAGATTGTGTCAAAGCAGCTTCACATGGAAGTTATCTCTGGTTAACACTGCAACGAGGCTCCAATAGTTAACATTACATTACTTTTTTACATTATTATTTAATTATTTCATCATTATTATTAGTTTTTTTGCTAATTGTTCAGACTGCTTATTTAAATAAGCTGACAACTTAATTGTTTCATGTTCAATCCACTTAAGTTTGCAAAAAACATTTAAGTTAACATCATTAATTTGTGCTGGGACAAAATGAATTGTGTGAAACGCAGCATTTATTACAGTGTAGTTCATTTAAAATGTAGCTAAACTCACAATGAAAACTTTTTTTTTTATTTTTAGGCAAAGTTAATTTCTTAGTTAATGCCTCATAATACATTGAAATGACCAACAGCTAACTTTACATTTAGCTAATTGTAAAAAGTCAAACTAACAAAACCCAGCACAGGTTATTGTCTGTTAAAGCTGTAGCGATGTTCAGTAAATCAGTTTTACATGGTTGTTGGTTAAAACTCACTATCATGACTGTACATCCTTCTATTAGAGCATATTTTGTCCTCAGAAGTAAGTTTAGATGGATAAAAAACTGGGGAAGATGAAGATAGTTCAAGGCATGAAAAACCTCATCAAATATAATGACCACTGCTCAGAACGCCGGCTCTTTTTGAGTGTCCATAAATTTAGTTTTATTGCAGTATAATGGTGAACTCTGAAAGGCTAAGGACACAAAGTTAATTGAGGAGCACATAAATGTTCATTGCAAACAGTGAGCTGTAAATCAGCTGCTCGTTGTAACTTCTCAAGGGTACTAGTCCACTGAGTAGCCACTACTCACATCTGTGCATCTGAATAAGCTGTCATTTATCTCCATCCAAACTGCTTTAAAAGTCCACAGGTGTTCGAACAATGGTGTAGATTTCACAAAGAGAGCTTTAGTTAACCCAAGAACTTGCGTATCTCATCTTTTACTGTGTAAAATTACCTATTGTATTTTAATTTCACCAAATAAAAAAAACAAAAGTCTACTAGGTCTAAAACTAAAATAATTAAAATGGATTTCAGCTAATTAATGCTGAAATATAAGTATTTGATTAGACATATAAATAAATAAAAAACACTAACTCAAACAAAAAAGTACAAAATTATAAATATTATTTTATATAAATAGTATTAATATAAAAAATCACAAATATAAAAAAAATCCCAAATATTAATATATTCATATTTTATATTAATATAAAAACAACAACATAACTACTCAATTTAAACTTAAAAAATAAAAAATAAAAGCTGATTCAGAATAATAAGTGCCATAACAATATGCAAGTTAGAGTAAATCATCTTTTGTATCAGGTTGTAAAATTGGCCAATTTAGTATTGCAGTCAGTGAACAGCTGGAGTATATGGAGCCAGCCCCCAAAGGCCAGTCGATGAATTGCAGTTTCAGTTACTTCTGTATTGGCTTCACGAGGGAGAGCAGAAGGTGGGTTGCCGCTTGAATTAGGACCAGGGATTCAGGAGGAGAGAAGTCCTCCTCATTTATAGTGCTTATATAAACATGATTATCTTCATAATGATATTATAAATTGTGATAATATATTAATTATAATAATTACTTACTGTTTTTAACTCTGTATTTTTTAAATATAAAATCATAAGTCTCAGTTTTTTGTGTCTGTTTTTTTAGTGATTTTGTGCACCAACTGACAGTAGTTTGCCCCCCTCTTTCCCCCCTGCTCTGCCGGCCACGCCCATTCCTCTCTCTGCTCGCAGAGCTCCACGCCCATCATGTAGCATTTTTTGGAAAAATTCTGAGGTAGATTTGAACTGAAAAAGCCTTGTCACATTCCCTTCAAATCCAATCCAATCATGGCTTACCGTTTGTAAAACATGGATCATTACAACAATATACGACTGCACTGCAAAAGACCCCTCCATTAAGCTCTTGAAGTTTGCGGATGACACTACTGTTATCGGCCTCATCCGGAACGGTGACGAGTCTGCATACAGACAGGAGGTGGAGCGGCTGGCTTTATGGTGCAGATACAACAACCTGGAGCTAAACACGCTCAAAACAGTGGAGATGATAGTGGACTTTAGGAGAAACCCCCCTGCACTCCCCCCACTCACCATCATGAACAGCACTGTGGCTGCAGTAGAGTCATTCAGGTTCCTGGGCACCACCATCTCTCAGGATCTGAAGTGGGACATTCACATAGACTCCATTGTAAAGAAAGCCCAGCAGAGACTGTACTTCCTTCGTCAGCTGAGGAAGTTCAACCTGCCACAGGAGCTGCTCGTACAGTTCTACTCAGCTGTCATCCAATCCATCCTCTGCACTTCAATCACCATCTGGTTCAGCTCAGCTGCCAAAACCGACCTCCGTAGACTACAGCGAATAGTCCGGACTGCTGAACGAATCACTGGCACTACCCTTCCCACACTTCAAGAACTGTACTCTTCCAGAGTGAGTAAAAGAGCTCGTAAAATCACTCTGGACGCCTTACACCCAGCACACTACCTGTTCGAACTGTTACCGTCTGGTCGGCGCTACAGAGCACCAAGCACAAAAACAGATAGACACAGGAAAAGTTTCTTTCCTCAGGCCATCTACCTCATGAACAGTTAAATATTCCCCTACCGTGCAATAAACGTGCAATACTTTCTCATACGCACTTGTACACAGCACCTTATAACCTGTATATTTACAGCATATCTGTACATACAACTCAACATCTGATCTTTTTGACTGACTGCATCTCTGTTTAATGTTTAATGTTTATTGCCTTTTCTTTTCTTGTATTTAATTTTGTGTTGTCACTCGTCACTTTATGTACACTGAAAGCTTCTGTTGCCAAAACAAATTCCTTGTGTGTGTGAAGCACACTTGGCAATAAAACTGATTCTGATTCTGATATGTATTGAGTATCTGACTGTAGGTCATGTAATGAACTGTTTTTTTGCTGCAGACTCTCAGTGGTCAGTGTCTCTGCTGGCGCTGTATGTGGTTCTGGGGGTGACAGCAACTGGTGTCCTGCTCTGCTGGTGCTGCTGGGCTCCTGGATGGTTCCTGTGGCGTGTCAGTGTGTTTCGCTTCATGCCCTGCTGTAACTCCTGCTGCGCCTCTTGCCAGTTCTGTGGGCGGAGCTGCTCGCAGAACAAAGACCACAGATTGGCTAAAGTCACACCTGAAGGAGCCGCAACACCGGTGTCTTCCACCACCACCACCGTGGCTGTGTAAAAACAGCACAGATGCGGAAAAAGACTCAGAACTTGAGGACTAAGTTTGAAAGTGGTATTATAGCATAAATATAGCATCATTATTTTTACATTCATTATTTTTTTGTTTGTTTTTGATGAGTAATTGGTGGATAGATTTCCACTGATGTTGTTTTGCTTTCCCAAATTTTTGAAGGTAATATAAATGGTCTGTATTTGTTGTGTATTTAATACAGGATTTATAAAAACATATTAGTTGGCATTGCTAGTTTATAGTCAGTTTGGCAAAGTGAGTAATATTTTACACTCTATAATACCCCAGTGGGACACAGCTAACACAGGTGCAATCCAGCTACAGAGGACTGGAAGAATTATGTATTATTAAAACTGTACAATAAAATCCTCATGATGAAAAATTGTTTGATAACTTAAAAATTCTAAATATGCCACCATTCATTTGTAAAACACATATTTTAGATCATACATTATAGGATCATACATTATAAACAGTTTCTTCTTTGAAAAAATACTATATATTAGTCATTATAAAGATTCTGTTATCATAAAAAAGTATTGCCCTAAATTTGAGAAACATGGTGTTTTGTGTGACTGTCCTATTCTGTCCAGTTATAAATGTAGTGAAATTTCTGGCATGAAACTCCTGCACCATTAACTATATGGTTGCCATCACTTCGGCAGCCAATGAGCTTGCTCCTCATCAGTTTAAATACTTTGCATCAATCTATGCTGTTTAAGCTGCGGTGCATTTTCAGAGACCCTCCTCCACCCCAGCTCCACCTGTGTTTAGATCTGCTACGGGGTTTATATATAAATTATGTGTGCAGCAGCAGCGTGTTATATTGTCAGATGGCATGTCTGTGTATATACTGGCAGTAGCAGCTCTCGGTACTTGCTCTGCCATAATAAATAAAGCAGTAGCAGCGTAGCAGATCTATTCCGCCAAGACCAAATGCATCAACATTGCCATATACATATTCATTACCATACTAAATCCAGAGAGTGTAAATACATAACAGAAATGGATTAAGCAAATGCAGAACAACTCTGGCAGATGTGAAATGACTCATCATCCTATAGCACAGTTTTTTAATCATTGATTGAATATTATTTTGGTATAATGAAATATTTCACCCCAACCATGTCTTACATCAGTTTAATGTCCTCTAAACACGAATTTTGTCACTGTTTTAGAGCACACTAGCTTATAGATATCCTAAAAACTAACAATACTGATACTAACATATCAGAAAACATTATTTTAATTTCATGGGACCTTTAAGTGTACATCACTGGCATTGACTCTAGCCTTTTATTCCTGTCAAAGGGTTAACGACTTGATAGAGACTTTAGATACCAACTACACTGTAAATAGTCAACTCCAGTCATTAAAAAGCAATTTTCATGCATGTTTCAGATTCTCCTTGTGAGCGTTTGCAGAAGAGAGAGAAGGCTTTGGCAAACGCCTCTGTTTCAAACTGCGTCTGTTGCTTTTGAGACTCCTAGCAACCTTTCAGAGCAGATCCTCTTTGCTCAAAGAACACTTTCCTATTCTCTGTTTGACCGATTTATATAATCACCAAACCCCCTGTTCAAACAAGCCCTGGATGTTTAATATCTGACATTAAGGTGACCTCGATTTTTCTTGTGTGACCTCGAGCTGTAGATTCTTTTCAGGCCCTAAAGGCTCTGGCGATGGCTGTGGATTGTTGTTATTCTGACCCCATTACGACTTTCCGTAAATGCTGTGAATAAACGCCACTGCATTGTTCCTGCGGTATCTCTCTGACACAAGCGCTTGTAAACGTCATCTGTGACCCGCTCGCTCAGCAAGCATAAATTGTTTGGTCTTCAAAGTGTCAATACAATTAATGAGGGGATGTGTAAATATCACCTAAAACGGACCTGCTGTAAAAATCTACATTTTACATCTGCTAAACCTGCTGTCGGACAATATTTGCTGTTTTTTTATTAAATACTGTTTTTTTTTTCCTCAAAAAAACACTTGCTAACATCATAGGAGACATTTTGAGCCCACTTGAGGCTTTTTCTGTTTGTTTCGAGAGCAGGGGTGCACAAACTTTTTTGTATAAAGGACCAAAAACCAAACATTGAGAGCCGTGGGCCGTAGGTAAATATACCAAACGACGTATATTACATTAAAGTTGCCATGAGTAATTTCCTAATTTATTAAATAACATTTCAAAATAAATAAGATTTACTTTAAATCATATTAACTAATGTAGTATAACTTTTTAAAAAATAATTTCTTGCAATAAAAACAAATAATCACATTTATAACACCGTATAGAGTTCAGTGCTGAATACACTAGTCAAGCTGAATCTGACCAAAATCTTTGCATTTTCGGGTGACAGTATGTACATTTACACAAAATCTGATTCATTTACACTATTTAATTAAAACATTTATTTCAGTTAGCTTTTAACAATAAAACAAACAAAGGGTTACAATACATTTTTAATTGACAATCTCAAAAGAATTCCCATCATTCTTCCTCTCTTCTCAGATGGTATGGCAGGCCAAATCAAAGGTTACCACACTGTAAAACCCAAAAAAGTTAAGGTAACTCAAACTATTTAAGGAATCCAATTGCAACAAACCATTTAAGTTCAAAATATAATTGTAATTCAATTTAATTCATCTTTATTTGTATAGCGCTTTTACAATGTGGATTGTGTCAAAGCAGCTTAACATAGAAGATTATAGTAAATTGAAAGTGTCAGTTCAGTACTGTGAACTTAATCCATTTGAGTAAACAATTTTTCCCCCAATTTCTGAGTATTGGAAAGAAGATTTTCTCAACACATTTCTAAACATAATAGTTTAATAACTCATTTCTAATAACTGATTTCTTCATACAATCAGGGCTTTACATTAACACCTGCCAACTCGCCAAATGCGGGTAGATTTCAGCTGTGGCGGGTTAGACAGACACTCTCACTAGCCACTTTGGCTGGTTGAAGATCATTTTAAAATTATAGTTATCTTAAAAACAGGGTTTGACAATAAAGATTGCCCAATATGTGTGCAAATGTCATCTTAGAATCGAGAAACAGCATGATTAACAAAAATAGAGTTTGCGCGAGCAAAGGAAAGCATGTGAACACCGAATGAGAGTATGATCACTCGCGTGCACAGGTGATGTGATGAGCGCGGCTGTTTTAAAAGGCATGCGCGCTCCCGTTTCCTGGCGCGAAGCAACCATGCCTAGAGGAAACACAACTGCTGCGATCGGTTCTCCTTTAGACTGGACAAATAGTGATGCTCGTGCACACACAGTCCTGTTGCTTCTAAAAGCTCCGGATGTTTCTAAAATATGTGTTTTTGTAAGCAGCAGCGGTTGCCGGATTTGTTTTAACTATTCTTTATAACAGAACGTATTATGGGCCTAACGTTACCCATGTGCGCGTGATCATCCTTCATTATCACACGATATGTTTTTCACCAGCTTTCTTTTGCTTACAGTTTTGTTAATATTGTTTATTTATCATTGTTACAATAACATTGCTTTAATAGGAGATTAGCTCCCCATGCATGTGTAGTTAGTGATCTGAGAGACCTTAAGCCTGGACAGACTAGGCTACTGTGCATAGTTTTAGATACATGGCAATAATTATTTTTAAATGTAATTGTTTTTATTAAGAAAGGTTTTGTTGAATAAAAAGAGCGTGTATATAGCTATATTTTGCATGTTTTGACATATTATTTAACATTTGTGGCTAAGAAGTAATTATGTATTTATTTTTGTGTGGTCAGAGATAAATTTGGTAAATCCTCAGTGTTGAGCTCTGAAAAGTCCTGTGAAATAAAAACGAATTGCAATGCGACACTGTAAAACCACAGCCCATTTGCTCATGCACATTGAGCAGGGCCATACAAACACAAAAGTTAAATAAATGAGGGAGCAAAGTCAAATCTATGCATATAAAATATATTTTCCCAACAACAAAATTGTGGCTAGTGAAAATGGCGAGTGGCTAGTAATGTTGGAAAACTACTAGCCACAGTGGCTGGTGATCAAAAAAGTTGATCAGGTCAAGCCCTGCATACAATCATATTTTTCTAGATGTTTTCCAAGATACTAGTTTTCAGCTTAAAGGCACATTTAAAGGCTTAACTAGGATAATTAGGTTAAGCCACAGCCATATCACCCTGCAGCCCAAGACCCATTACTCATTGTAGCTGAGCCTGGTCAGTACCTGGATGGGAGACCACAAGGCAAAAACTAGGTTGCTGTTGAAAGTGGTGTTGGTGAGGCCAGCAGAAGGCGCTCAGTCTGCTGTCTGTGTGAGTCCTAATGCCCCAGTATAGTGAAGGGGACACTATACTGTCAGTGAGAGTAAAGAGAAGGGATGTAATACCGGTGTTCTGGCCAAATTCCCTCCATCATGGCCTCCCAATCATCCCCATGCACTGAATTGACTCTATCACTGTCTCTCCAATCCACTTATATTTGGTCTGTGGTGAGTGCACTGGCGCTGTTGTCCTGTGGCTGCTGTCACATCATCCAAGTGGATACTGCACACTGGTGGTATGGAGAGACCCCCCTCATGATTGTGAAGCGCTTTGTGATTGTGAATACATATTACATTACATAATTAGACAAGTAATGCTGAGTTTAGACTGCATGATTTTAACCCCGATTTTGACTCGCCGACAGGTTTTGAGAAATCGCAGACAAATGCCTTAAATCACAGACAAATCGGTGCTCGCGCACGTGAGTGACAATCACACAGTGTGAGACTATCAAAGATATGATCTGAAAGAATCGCAGATGAGTCGCCGATGCCCGTGAGATATTTGGTGTGCTAAATATCTGGAGCTGTCGGCGATTCAAATCATGTCGTGTGAAATGAGTTTTGACTGAAAATAACATCGGTGATCACCTACAGCCAATCCACAGATCCACAGAGAGCAGCATCCACTAGTGTGGTTACCTGCAGGCCAGCGGGAGGTTACGGGAGAAGTTAAAAGCGCTCATTTTCAGTTTATATGGACCCAAGAAATGGAGGAAAAACTAACGTTAGCAGAAATTTGGCATGAGCACCCGTGTCTGTTTGACGTGTCATCTGAGCAAAACCACAACCGGGTCGAAAAAAAAAAAAGTTGAGCAGAAATGACTAATTCCCTTCAAACCCATGTGAGCAATTTGTACATTTTCTACCCCATTAAAGGCTTTTTCTTTGTCATTTGTCATTATGTAGTTAATATCAAAAGATATACTACGTGTTTTTGGTTGTGAGACGTAGTTTGGACAAAGTTGTCGGCGATTCTTCCTATTTTAAAGTCATACAGTGTGAAACCCAGTCGCCGATTCATCTTGCAGTGTAAAAGCAGCGATGGATAGTCATGCAGTGTGAAAACATCTGTGACAAGACTGCTTTGAAAATCATGCAGTCTGAACTCGGCATTAGGCAAGTCATTGTATAACAGTGGTTTATTCTGTAGACAATCAAAAAAAATATTGTAATTAAGTTAATGGCCACCTGGCTGCCAGAAAGAAGGAAGCGGAGAGCCGACGCACTTTAAAATAATTTAATAACAAATTAAACAAAACAAACGATCAAACTGAAAGCAACAGTCACATAATATGTCCGGGCCCGGTCCACTCTCCTCTAACACTGGCATCTCTCCTTTTAGCTTCCTGGGCTCCTCCATAAGACTTGAGGGTAGGTGATGCGTCCAGGTGTCTCTGATTATCTCACTCACACCAACCACCTCGTATGCCATCACGGCTCTCGGCCCACCTCACTCACCACAAATATATAGTTTAAATAAACTAATAATATTGACCTTAAAATAGTAAAAAAAAAAAATTAAAAAATTAAACAACTTTCACTAAAATAACTAAAAAAATAACTAAATAGCTAAAATATTATAGGAAAAATATTATAGGAAATACTGTAAAAAAATCCATTGCACAGGAGGGCTAATATTTTTGACCAACTGTAGTGTATATATTTGTATATTTTCTTCAGCTGATTCCTTAAGTGAATTTTTTTTAGCTTTACATAAATCTGTAAACGTGTCAAATTCCTTAATGCAAATCTAACTTGAAATATTACATATTTTAGCCTATTCTAGGGATAGTTACTTAGAAGTGATCTAAAAATATATATACACTATCCAGACACATGTACATTTCATAATCTGACCTTAAGGACCAATGGACTTCTCATTTTCCACTTCTGTAGAAAAACACTAACGACAAAAGCTGATACCTGTAGTGAAAGTGACTTTGTGAACTTCCTTATAAATAAAATCAATCAATATATTCATCATCACCCATAAAACATTTGTTGTTAGTTTATATGGTTTGATTCATCAGTTTGTTTCCACCTGATTACTTTATAAATAAGTCATTCTGAGATTGATACTTGGTCAGTGTGTTTTTTTGTTTGTTTTTCTACAGCACTGTCAGGTTAAACAGACATTTTGCGGTTAATCTACCTACTTCCTTACCTAGTTCCCTCTCAGACACTCAAGTACTGTTCATTTTTAATCTAAAGTTTGTTCACTGTAGCACCAAAAATGGCCTTGTTCATCTTCATAACCTTACAGCTTTTACTGGATGTTTTATCGCCAGGTAAGTGATTGCGATTATTTACAGTAATAATAAAACAGATATTAATACTGTTTTCTATTTTATAATGTATCTCTATAATGATTTTTATTCATCCATGCACAAGGAAGATAAAAAAAACAGAAGTATATATATATAACCTTATAACCTAGACATTTACAAATGGAGTATAACGTCATATTTAACAATATATAATATATAAAAATAGTTGAATAGTCAAAATTATTAGCACTCCTGTGAATTTTTTCAAATATTTCCCAAGTGATGTTTAACAGAGCAAGGGATTTTTTCACAGTATTTCTTATAATATTTTTTCTTCTGGAGAAAGTCTTATTTGTTATATTTCGGCTAGAGTAAAACAAGTTTTGAATTTTTTAAAACATTTTAAGCTCAATATTATTAGCCTCCATAAGCAATATATTTTTCAAAACAAACCATCATTGTACAATGACTTGCCTAATTAACCTAATTAGTCTAGTTAAGCCTTTAAATGTCACTTTAATCTGATTACTAGTTTCTTGAAAAGTATCTAGTCAAATATTATGTACTGTCATCATGGCAAAGATAAAATAAATCAGTTATTAGAAATGAGTTAAAATCTTCCAAAAATCTTCTTGCTGTTAAACAGAAAAAACAGGGGCTTCAACTATATATACTATAAATATATATATTATATATTATTATTATTTTATTTATTATTATTTTTTAACTATACAGCATCAACAGAAAATGCGACATCTCTTTCTGACAGTGTTTCAGTTATGGCCACAGGTAAGCTGTTAAATCATAAACTACTTTTAATAAATAAACCAAATATTTTATTCTTTTAAAGGCCTTTTTTGTTTTGTTGTAAGGTCTGGCTGTCGTCACATCTTTACCACCAACCCCAGAGAACATCACATATACACTGATCATCAATGAAACCTCTGAAGGTGAAACTAGATTTTCTCAAATGTTAAATATTTTTCATATTTTTGTTATATAAACGGGGCGACGCAGTGGCGCAGTAGGTAGTGCTGTTGCTTCACAGCAAGAAGGTCGTTGGTTCGAGCCTCGGCTGGGTCAGTTGACGTTTCCGTGTGGAGTTTGCATGTTCTCCTTTGTTCCGCGTGGGTTTCCGCGTGGGTTTCCTCCGGGTGCTCCGGTTTCCCCCACAGTCCAAAGACATGCAGTACAAGTGAATTGGGTAGGCTAAATTGTCCGTAGTGTATGAGTGTGAATGAGTGTATGGATGTTTTCCAGAGATGGGTTGCAGCTGGAAGGGCATTTGCTGCGTACAACATGTGCTGGATAAGTTGGCGGTTCATTCTGCTCTGGCGACCCCAGATTAATAAAGGGACTAAGCCGAAAAGAAAATGAATGAATGTTATATAAAAACATTTCTGCTGTGATAATCCAATTAAAATCGTAAGTTGATTCATTTCTGGCTAACAGATAGTTGGGGTGGGGCATAGAATGGTTATCTCCTTCCCTTTTTAAAAACTCAATCAAGAGGCGTGACTGTATTTTTAGAGCGTGTGCGCTGGTTTTTGCGATTGTTTTAAAACTGCCGATTTCCTATGGGAGAAATGACTAGGAAAAATAAATGGCAGAAACAGTCAAACTACTTGCTCTACAAACAAGTGTGTGTATGACTACAGACAAAGCAGAATAATATAATAAAAACATATCCGCTTGCATCAAGCAGCACAATGAGCTGTTTTTAAGTCTAAAAATCAATGGAAGTGAAGGAGACCAGAAGTCTTGAGACAAAAAGATTCAAATGCAATTTTAATAATGAAAGCAAATAATAATATGCAGTATGGGTTTTGTTGTTTTGTTATAAATTATACAGTTCTGCTCACAAAAGTGCCTTACACTGTAAAAAATGTCTGTGATTTGAGTGGTAAAAACTGTAAAATTGCTATGGTAAAATGCTCATGGTTGTGTTTTTGACTGTGTGACAAATTTGTGTAGATGTCAGTACTTCAAAACGTTGTGTTTCATGATTAAAATTATAAAATACAGTAATTTACCAATAGATTTAAAAATTTCTTTTACGATAATTCCGGCAACCACAGCTGCCATTTTTTTTTACTATTATGTTTTACAATATTTCAGCTTGAATGTATTCCTGCATGAATGACTCAATGTTGAGTTCAATGTTTCTCTAAAAATGAATCAGCCGTTATGAAAGAACTGCTTGAATGAAAGATTCATTCATTTTGCACATCTTCCAACACTTCCATACGCAATTTTGTGCGATATTTACCAGCATGAATATATATATAATATATATACCAACATGAAAAAATCTTTATACTTTTTATATTTGCATTAAAACAAGCCATTTATAAACAGTTATTCTGTAGCTTCAACAGATTTGCCGATAACATCCAGTGTCGAAGTCACGACAGATTCAGAAACCAGTAAGCACTTCTTTCCATCTCATACTTTTACTGTGATTTCTATAATTTGCTTCTAAATCTACTAATCAACATTTGTTTTGTTGCTATAGATATGCCTAATCTAACTACCCACGACAGTCACTATTTAACCAGTTCTGCAAATAGTAAGTCCAAGATTCGTCTACGAATTCTATTACTACGGTAGCCAAAAAAAGGATATCTGATTGGTTTTGTTCACAAATCCTCAGCTATCCAGGAATCTACTACACTCATTGATACTACCGAACACACATCAGGTAAAAAAATAATACAAAAATACTCGGAAATATACTGTTAAAAATATCTGTAAAATAGCAGTTTTCCATATTTTGTGATTCATGTTTTTATTTTCCCCTGTTTATTTCTGCTTTTAAATTGCATTATGAGACATTGATCAATCTTTCAACAACTTTTAATCTGGAAGAGTTCAAAAACAAGTTACCTCCATTAATATTTTAATAGTTTAAAGTGATATATTGTCTGGGTTGGTGTTGTATATTACGCTACAAAAACTAATATACTGTCAGTACATTTTCTCTTATTTTAACTTATTTCTCTAGATATTATTTCTTAATACTATTTCAAACGACTAAAATGTTAATAAAAGTCACTTTGTTAAACTGTAGGGTTGAATTTTCAACTCAGAGCAGAGATCAACATCACAATGCATAATGCAATTCACAACAGTAAATAAACAGAAAACACTTGTGAATCACAAAATACAGAAACTGTTAATCAGATATTTACATGTGAGCCTTAAAACACTAACATCTTAATTCCCAAATATGACATAATTATAAACCAAACTACTTCATCTAGTAAACAGCTATGAAGTGTGAAACTGTTGAATACTATTGAAACACAATAAAGATATGCTGATGGACAATTTCTCCTTTACAGTTTTCACATTGAGAATCGAAGTCCCTGAAAATGAAAAAAAGTTAAATAAAAGTAAGTATCTTTAATTAAAGTTTTTCCATGATAAAAGTTTAATCATTAACCTGCATCATACACTCTCAGAAATAAAGGTACGAGAGCTGCCACTGGGGAGTTCCCTTTTTAAAAGTACCTAAAGGGTCCATACTAATACATCAAGGGTACATATTATGGCCCGTTTCCACTGAGTGGTACGGTATGGTTCGATTCTGTACACTTTTATGGCCGTTTCCACTGTCAAAAGGCGAACTGAAGCAAACCGTACCACTTTTTCGGCACCCTTTCGAAAGGGTACCAAACACGAGAAAGGGTACCAAAAGGTGGAGCTACACATGCAGCTGAACGCTCATTGGAGAAATACGTCTCAAGCTCCTGGAGTTAGCCAGAATCAAAACAATGGAACCACCATGTTTATACTTCATGCATATAATAACGAGCCATGGTTGACCCGAGCTCAAACAAACCTTGTCATCGTCTTGATGAACAGCCACAAAGTCAAGAAGAACAAAATCTGCCGTGTCCGGTTTTTGTATTACGAGCTTGCCTAAAACTGTGAACGGTTTCACTTTGTCCAGAGAGCTTGGAATAGCGTCTATATTTGAAAAACGAACTCTTTGAGCTCATATTTTTAACGTGCACGTGATCATTGAAGCGCTCTGATATCCGATCCATTTAGATGCGGACAAACGCAAGAGTGAAGAGTGAAAAAACAAAGGAGAAGCCTGACAAAACAGCAGCAAATGATGCTTCTGCAACCTAAAACATGAACATACTGCCATGTTTACTATAATTATCACCTTTTGGACTATTATGACCTCGAAATGACTGAATTACTTTTTAACAAGAGGCTACACATGCTGCTGAAGATTACAAACACAGATGACAGGTTTGCACTGACTGTGGGCTATATTTCGTGTTGTTTTTTTTAACCCAAATAAAGACCAAATGTATGCTGTGTAGTTTTCTTTAAGTGGTAACATATCGCAGACTGTAAGGGTCTGTATGTGTTCATGTATGTTGCATTTATTTATTTATTTTATGCAGACGTTACAGTAGGCTATTTCACACTATGATTAATCTGCAGTTATAATCAAATCATGTTCATTGAAAGGTTAGTAATAAACATTTATACACAAGTATTTACGTGTGTAAAGCATCTGTGTTGTGAGAAGTGCTTTTCATATGATATGTGAACGACCTGTACAGTGTTAGTGAGATTTCCTTGAGTAAACATGATGTTGTACACCATGCCCACCAAAAGGGTAGTGGAAACGCAAGCTTGAAAAAGGTGACCCGTACCGTACTGTACCTCTCAGTGGAAACGAGCCATTAGTACCTAAAAAGTACAAAAGTGTACCTCTTAAATTGTTGTAGTACAACTATATGCTTTCGAGGTACCGATATGGACCCTTTAAGTACAAATGTGTATCTTTTAAAAGGGTACCACCCCAGTGACAGCTCCTGTACATATATTTCAGAGTGTGTAAGATTGTCATGCATTGACATTTGACCTCCACATTAAATACAATGCATCATTGTATATCTTATTAATGTCTTTGTCTTTCACAGGAATGTTCTTCCTCGTTGCGGTGGCTGGGACTGGTGGAGGAATTTTCCTGACTGGACTAATTGGCATCCTAATGTACGGATGTACACGTAAGTGTGTGTTTATGAAAATATACACATTTCCATGATGCTCGTAGTTTTAACAATGTGAATGAAATGTAAATGTCAGAGATCTAATGGTTCTTTCACTGCAGGAAAACCAAAGGCTCAGAGGTGAGGATGTTTCTACTATATAAGAGTATTCTGTAAAATAAAGCATTGATAAAATGGATAGACAATAAAGGATGGCATTTGTGCAATTTAGCATCTGGTTTGAATCCAGACATAAAAAACAAGGTGAGTATTAAAATTCCACTCCTCAATACAGTATGTAAAACACTGTGGCAAAATACTATTTTAAGGTGTCCTCATTACAGTCTAAATATTCATCCTGAGTAATATTATTTAATGGCATGTACTTACTATATGGTTAGGGTATGTATGAGGGATAGATTTATTGTAATTATTCATACATTTATTTACTTTGGTTTAGTTCCTTTTCTATCAGAGGTCGCCACCGCGGAATGAACCGCCAACTTAATTGTAATTAATTACGCATAATAAGTTGCGATTGCTTTTCTTAACATTTTGTAACAAGGTCACCTTAAAATAAAATGTTTCCACTATTTCTTATTTACAATTTGAGTTGTGATGAAGGTTTGCTGAAATCTTGTATTATTGTCTGTATTGTAGTTTCTTTGCCAGTGGGCGGTTCAGACTCAGTAAGCATCATCAGTGCATATTTGTGTTACTAACGGGATAGTCTTGATATTTGCACTGTTCAATAAATCCCTTCATGTTATTTAGATTGAAGAGGAAGATTCAGTTGTTTACTCAACAGTAAAGTTCATAGAGTCCACCTCTCCAACAGCAGGTAAACAGTAAAACAGCTTACTTTTAACTATGTTTGTTTGACACCTTCAATTTGCCAATACTTTCAATCAGTTACAGTGATAAAACGGTATCTTCAGATTATATGTGAATTAAATGATCTAAATAAAGTAATCCATCTCAAGATTAGTTAGTTTGGATGTATTGTAGGCTACTTTGGTAGAAATAACCCAAAGTTGCCCATGCAGCAACATTTTATTTGCATTTAAAAGACATCTAATAGACATCCAGACATAGATGTTTGGGGAAACCAAGGTTAAATTTGAGATGAAAGTAAAAACATCTTTCGAAAACAGACTGGTCATCAAATAGACAAGATTGAATGAAAGACTAAGAAATGCTGGGTTGTTTAAACCAACACTGGGTTAAATATGGGGAAACCCAAAATTAGATTCATTTTTAATTAAACTTAAATAATGCTTTTTGTCCCAAATGTTGGGGTTGTCCATATTTGACCCCATCGTTAGGTTACAACAACCTAGCATTTTCCAGTGTTTACAGATGTGTAATTATTAAATAGACAGATTAGACAGACTTCACATGTGTAAACCCAGTATTTTGCTGTATTTACACATGTGAAGTCTGTCTAATCTGTCTATTTAATGACTACACTCTAAAAAAATGCTGGGTTATCGCAATATAAAACGTAAAATTGGGTAAAACATGGACAAAACCAATCACTCTGTTAACTATTTTAATTAAATTTATAGTACCAAATTTAACAAAACGTTTTGGTTGTCCAAATTTTACCCAATTTTGGGTCTGTTTTTGGACTATTGTTAGACGTCTATAAGATTTTCAGCGGCAGCCCATATTTACCCTTGTTTTAGCCACAATATTCATGTTTGGACATCTATTGGATATTTCCTTAAAATGGGAGCGTTTAACAAACAGGTCTTGTTTTGCCTTATCAAAGACTTTATATGTAATTTACAAAGACTAATAATGACGATGAAAGTGTGATGTGCAATATTGAGTAAAAGTCCTGCCTGAAAAGAGCCAATCACTAATTAAATCATCATCATTATTTGAATGTTGTCAGATTTCACTGGTGATTTAAAATATGAAACGTAATGTAGAATTAAATTGAGTAATTGAATGTTTTCCCATTCAAAGTACTGAAAAAGCTTCATAAAAGGGTTTAAAGATGGCCAACTGAGTAAAAAAAGAATCTTAAAGGGCCTTATTGCTTTAGCTGGCAATTATTTGGCTAAAATAAAAATAAAAAAGCTAACTGTATCATTTAGATCCCAGCTAACTGACAACATTCTCAGATTGTTCTCTCAAAGTTATGAACAAACATTATTTCAGTACACTGTAAAAAACAAAAAAACAAAAACAAACTCAACTTAAAACTTTAAGGCAACAAACTTCAGGACATTGAGTTTACTTAACTTCAGTCAAGTAAAATGCAGTAATTGGGTTGAAAGTTGAGTCAACTCAAAAATGTCTTGAAGTTTGTTGCCTTAAAATTTAAATGCGAGTCAAAATAATGTAAAAGCACAACTGGAGGGATATGCTAAGATCATTTAAACAGATCTTTTGCATGAATAATAATTTCATTTCTATAGGCAATTCTATACAATACAAAAAGATGTTTAATTATCTGTTGTCTTAGACTTGACGCATGGCAAAGAATTTGGCTTATTAAGTTTTACCTCCCTGACTGCATCCCTTCTTTGTGCTTCATACAAAAAACATGAAAGACTGTTAATGCCGGTTTCACAATGCATGAGGGGTGCGTGAGCAGCAGATATTTTTTTGGGTGTGCATATTAACAACCGGGACTCGCACCGGGAGAAGAGCAGCGCATCAGGGTCCAGCAGGAATGGTGTGTGAGGCGTGCAGGGGTGGTTTTTACGCACACGCAGATATGCGTCAGTTTGTGTTTAATTAAACTACATTGCTTTCACCAGCGTTGGTTCGGTTGCACATAGAAAATAACGTCTTCATTCTGGGATTACCCCTCTTAATACATACACTTGCATATGAAGTAAATTATATCTCAAAGCATTTACTGGGGCACTGGCGATTTTTACAGGGGCACATGCCCCAGTAAATTGGGTCTAGCGACGCCCCTGGTTTCTTCCCATACGGGTAAACTTTTGGTGAACGGTTAATGTGAGTGCAGAAAACTAATTGAATATACTGGGGTAAAATAAATGATCATATTTCAAAGACATGGTGCAAAAAAAATGTTATTTAATGCAGTGCTTCTTGTACATTCTGAGACCCACTTTATATTTTGATATTTACTTATATCGTAAATCAATCAAACAGTGAAGATCATTGATTTTTTAAAGAAAACTGACCTTAAACGCGCCGATTTTGTAACAGCATACAGTTCACCGGAAGCGTTTGACCCAGATTACTGAAAAATTAAAAGTCCTTAGCATACTTCTGCATATACCCTATTATTAGTGCATTTGTTAAAAGAACTTTAA
Source organism: Danio tinwini (assembly GCA_903798205.1). NCBI lineage: Eukaryota > Metazoa > Chordata > Actinopteri > Cypriniformes > Danionidae > Danio > Danio tinwini. The sequence continues at coordinate 4,321,886 of CAIGQZ010010775.1, forward strand.
TCATGTTTTATGTCTGTACTTAATGCAATATATACATTTACACTGAAACATTTTAGTTGTATTTTTAACATTTTCTTAACATTTTTCTGGTTTCTGAATATTTGAGAACCTTCCAAATAAATTTTATTATAATGTGCAAATGTTGATGATACTTAAATATTTAAAACATTCAATAAAAATACTTTGCATTATCTTAACATAATCCTTGACAATCTTATAATATCTTATGTATCATGCAGAAAACACTGAAGAATCAAATCAAACTGAGGTGAGTAGATGAACTGGTTCACACAGCGCATTATATTTGTTCTATACAAAAGGATCACATTATATATTTCTTCCTCCAGCAAGAATCACATGCTTTATTTTACACCATCCTCACCCAGCCGCCCGTCTCCAGTGACTGCGAGACTGTCTACAGTCAGGTGACGGTCCTCTGACAGAATCCAGCTATCACAAACAATATAACTCAACACAGAACTCATCATAATTGTAACCATCAAATACATGCCTTTTTTGGTAAAATCTTATGCTTTCTTTAACAACACAACCTCACAACTTTCACAAGTGTCATATGTCAGAAATTTCAGATCTTACAGTACATGCCTTTTATAGTAAATGTTAACCTTCTGCTTTTCAAACAACACAACCTCCTAACCTTTCACAAGTCGTACGTCATAAACTTTCGTTTCATTTGTGCTTTGGGTTGTTCTGCAGTACATGTAGCCACATCAAAATACACACAGCATCAATGTGCACTCTGCTAAGCAATAATAAGAGTGTGAGCCAAACACACAATTTTTTTTTACTTGCTTTGAATGTTATCACTCGGTTGAATCAGGCATTATCAGTGGTTATCAGCTAATAGATATGGGCCAGTAGGGGCCTTCTGTGCCAACTAGTAGGCTCAGAAGGCTGTTATCATCCATTCACATGGTTAACCAGCTATACTAATAAAGAAGACTCCAGCTCTGTTTTTACATTACTGTGAGGTTTGGGGTAGGGGTAGACGTTAATAAAATACAAGTAATGGGAAATTTAATAAATAATATAAATAATTCTTGTTAACTTCCGGCCGCAGCTGTATGTGATCTATAGCTGATTAACCAGGTGGATGGATGATAACAGCCTTCTGAGCCTATTAGTAGGGGCAGAAGGCTCCTACTGGCCCATATCTATCAGTTGATAACCACTGATAATGCCCATTTAATCAAGTGAAAACATTCGAATCTGCTAATGTTTGTATACTGCGGTTTTTCACTTGACATTCATCATTTAAAGCACTATTTTGTACTTTATTCTTAGCTTTTTCTAAAACTAGGGTGTAAAACATCTGCCTCTATTTTGTTCAAATGGCCTCATGAGTTCTGTTTGTCAAATTAAACTTGTATTGCTTGATAACCATATAAACAAACATGTTTTCTGATCATACAATCTTATGAAAATCTACTTTTTGTTTAAAGGTGCTGTATGTAAGTTTTTTTTTCCTTTTTCAAAACAGTTCAGAACTAAAACAAACAAAACAACAATAAAAATAAATTAATATATAAAAGGTCACCGAAAACAATCTTATTTACATTCGTATTTATCGTTGATAAAATGTTGCTATGTAAAATTTTGTTAAGGGTTACATATCAAAGATCGACAGGGTTTAAATATATCTATATACATCTAAAGTAGAAGCACCACAATAAGATTAAAACAGTACATCTCTTTTCAACCATTTACCCCAGCATGCAGAGATTGTATGTAAGTTTTTGACTCTTCTAAAGCGTAAAAGTACCATAATATGTGTGCAGATATTTACGAAACATCCCAAGTGAACAAACTTGTTTAACGGAAAAACAATGCTGAAGCCTGTATTCTGCTTTGAAAATGTTCCCTCTATATTCTCTCTATCGCGTGTCGTTGCTTTTATTTAGAACACAGTTTAAATCACTTGCTCCTGTACTCAATCTGGCATCCCGGGCTTGCGTTTATTTTGATCCAGGAGTGCAACACCTAGCTCAACCACTAGGTGTCAAACTTACATACTGCACCTTTAATATCACTGTTTACAGCTGGATTAAGTAATAATGCATACATCTAAAAACTTCTGTAAATAAACCAATGGTCTAAATATTTGATTGTTAATCAGTTTTCATCATTGGTTAAACTGTATGAAAAAAAATGTGCAAATAAACAATTTGAATGCATTCATGAAAATACAAAGGGGGAAACTCATTCATTCATTTATTTTCTTTTCGGCTTATTCTCTTTATTCATCAGGGGTCGCCACAGCGGAATGAACCGCAAACTTATCCAGCATATGTTTTACGCAGCGGATGCCCTTCCAGCTGCAACCCATCACTGGGAAACATCCACTCACTCATTTACACACATACACTACAGACAATTTAGCTTATACAATTCACCAAAAGCACGTCTTTGGACTTGTGGGGGAAATCGGAGCACCCGGAAGAAACCCACGCCAACACGGAGAGAACATACAAACTTCACACAGAAATACCAACTGACCCAGCCGAGGCTCAAACCATGCGTCTTTTTTGCTATGAGGCGATCATGCTACCCACTGCGCCACCGTGACGCCAAAGAGGGAAACTGATTTTTGTAAATCCAGTCAGGATACTTTAAATTGATTAGAAGGCATTTATAATCTTACAAATGATTGTAAATTAGTGGCATTTTTGCCAAATTAAAAAAGTGTTGCTCTGGGTACATTTTGTGGCATGTTTTGGATTACAAATCCACTAGAGGGCGCTGTCTAGATTTTAGCGATTTTGAAAAATGTTAGTTAGGGTACATCTTGATGTATGTTTACGACAAAACAAGTCATACATCAAACAAATAACCACAAAATAACTTAACAATGTCTATGATTTGTAATGGTGTTGTTCAAAAAACTTGGTAAAAATAATAATCTATTCAGGTATATTATTATGTAAATAGCTTTAATGTGTAAAGGAACAAATAGTTGGCATCATACTGCCCACAAATGGTCTTTTTTCTCCACAAAAATTAGACATTGTTGATCATATCAGAATGATTTCTGAAGGATTCTGTGACACTAAAGACTGGAGTAATAATGATGCAAAAAATTGCATCACATTAATAAATTACAATTTAATGTTTATTTGCATAGAAAATAATTTTCTATTTCCATTGTATGATTTTTTTTCTCACAATATTGCCATTTTGATGCATTTTTTATAAAATAAATGCAGTCTGACAAGCATAGAAATCTTGATGAGCGCCCTCTGCTGTGTAACCCAGGAATTTACAGAGGTGCATGTGACATTCTTCCATGCATTGAGGTATATTCAATTATATGTTACCCATTAGATTGGGTTGTATTAGGCTGTGATTTTTGGTGCACTTATTAACATGGTCCTTTCGAATTTGAATCACAAGCAGTAAAATTGCCTTATAAAGAAAACCTGGGCATACTAAGGCATAGTAGAATATAAAGAGATCAGTGTTTACTCGTTCTCAAGCAAGTTAAGCAAGAGTAAAACCCTGGTAAAAAAAAATAAGTCTATCAGAACACAAATCAGACTGTTGCATGACTCAAGGGACACACCCTCAAAAGTTGTATTTTATGTCTACACATTCTACTCATCTGTACCTGACGAGCAGCCAGGCACGTGATATAAAGTAAGTGCCCCACCCTCCCCCTGCTCTTCAGTCTGCGATCGCCTTCCTCAGCCTCACCCCTGCCTTTCAGGTACCTTTCTGCCTTTGAGGTACCATTATGGACCCTTCAGGTACAAACATGTACCTTTTGAAAAAGTACTGCCCCAGTGACAGCGCTTGTACCTTTATTTCTAAAAGTGTAGGTATATTGTATGGGAAATACATAAGCATATAAAACAATTTCTGGAGTTTTTGATCTTACTTATACCTACTATGTAGATATCAGAGAAGAATTTTACTTATTGAATTAATGGAGTATGGCCCTTGGAGAATCAATAAATTTATATGGAGTTGTTTTAAAAACTAAAGCTTTTAAGCAGCAGATATCATGTCTTTGCAGCCCCCTCTTTCACTTAGCCCTCGTCACTTTCACTTTGTAACCCCAGTTGTGTCTTGCGTTGCTTTTTAAACCTCAATGCTTTAAATATACAAACTATTGTAACAAATGAAAATGAGAATTTAAGATTTATATTCTACATCAGAAGATTCCAACACTAGACACTTGAAGATGCTGATAATGTGTTTAATGTTATACTGACATACAGGATTGTGCATTTGGTTTATAGACAGTCGCTTTCCTATCATTGCTTCCTACTTCCTCATATACTGTAGGTTTTGATGTGCGTGTCTGTACATCAGTTCATTTCTCTTTCATTTGAGGCTGACATGATGCTGCATATCCTCCTCATCTTCACGCTATTTCTTGAGGGTCGGCCTCAAAGTAAGTGCATTTAAGTTATATTAATAAAATCTGGTCTAATAACACATGTCTTCTCATCTTTATTAGTATAGTACTGTATATGCATATTTTTGTAATATTTTTAGAACTGGTTTCAGGTGCTAGCAATATCCATAAATAGTACAACATTACAGACAAAATAATTGGAGCTATATTTGCCCTGTCAAGACATTTGTGGAAAAAGCCACTTGGATGGAATACAACATTTCAGCTTTTTACATCATTTACAGTACACTATTGTAAAATGAATATACAGTACATGCACTGTAAATAAGTGACTAGATATAATTTACTTAAAAAGGGGAGTAAACCTGTTTCCATAAAATAAAGTGAGTAAACCCATTGTAACTTGGATCTTTTAAGTTAACAACTTAGTTTTTATAATCATGTATATAGCTCATTTACTTAAATTGTAAGGCAACACACTGTAAAAAAATCCAACTTACAAATTGTTAACTCAGTTTAAAATTGTAAGTTAGGTGGACATATTTTTGAGCTCAGAGTTGAATTTAATCATAAAATTGATTCAGCAGCATGTTTAAAACTGTTCAATGAAAGTAAAATATTCAGTTGAGAAGACTTAATTTTTTTTTCTCTTTTTAAAAAAACAAAAAGTTGAGTTAACTTTAAATTTTAAAGCAACCGCTTGCAAATAAATTTTTTGAGTTTATTAAGCTTCAGTGTTTGAAGTTGTGCCATAAAGTATACTTGACTTAAACCAGCCTTTTCGTTCAACTTAAAAAAAAAATTGGCACAACTTCAACCGCTGAAGTTTTATAAACTCAATTTTTTTTGCAGCTGGTTGCTTAAAAATTTTAAGTTAACTCAACTTTTTTTTATAGTGCAGGTTTACTCATTTTTAAGTAAACTAATTGCTTGTGCAATTACAAATACGCAGTGTGCATTTTACTATAAGTATAAATAATGTTCGACTGACACATGTGAAACGAATTAGTATTTTTTGTTACTTGAAATAAACATGAAAGCAAAAAAAAATGTTTTACCGCTTTTTTCAGATAATTCCAAGGTCACGTTTGCTCAATTTTGTGTAATGTAACACAATAACTATTAGTGTAACTACTACTAATACCAACACTTAACAATATCAAATATATAAAAAAGAAACTGAATTGAATTTGTGAATGTAAAACACAATGGTATTGTGTTGTGTGCATTTGTTTTAGTTTGCACTTAGTATGCACTTTGTTTTGTGTCTAGGTTGTGAGCAAAAGTAAAAAAAATATAAATCCATAGCTGTTATCATCATTATCAAAATGAACTTTAGGCCTGCTCTGTTATAGAATCAATTTCCTTCTCATGCATGTGGTCTGATATACACTACAGAGGTATTTGTGTGTTTCTTCTGAACTTCTGCCTCCATTTGTTCTCATATATGACATATGAGGTTTTTGCACCAAACCAAAACCCAGTATTGCAGACTAAGACTGTATCTATATTTTTGCTGTATTCAATAAAATGCTGCTTGATTTCATGAGCTGATTATTTTAATATTGTACAGGAACTCCCCTCTATAAAAGCCAGATTTCTATGGATGTTTCTAAGGATATTTATTTAATTATCAATGCCAATAATGTATCTATTTTAATGTGAATTGTTACATATTTCTGTTTGTCTCCTCTCCTACAGCAGTGTATGAGCAGGTTTGGTTGACGACATCTTCACAAACAGTGCAGAATAACTCAATTAGATATGAAGCACAAGACACATCATCTGTCCAACCTCACAATGTTACAGATGCAAAAAAGAGGTTTCCTCTGGGTAAATTTCACTGCTTTGCATCTGTCATGAACTGTGTTGTTTTTCTTTTATCATGGTCATTGTCATAATAGTTTGGCTCTTCTACATTAACATGTTTGCATTTGTGCTATTTTGCAGCTAAGAAGCCGGAGATTACAGTAAAATATGACTATGAAAATGGTGAATTTAGAGTTTACTGTCAAATACCAGGATCAGATAACGCTCAATATACTTGTTTTTTCTACATTGGAGATGAAAATAAACAAATTCTACAGACACAAAAACCATCTGGACGAACACAGTGTGTTAATACATTGGAGGAAAATTATTTGTTTAATACACTAAAGTCAGTAAGGAGTAAAGTGATGAGCTGCAATTATTCTCCTGGAACTTCAGCATTATCTGAACGTTCACCACACAGTGAGAAACACAACCTAACAGGTGCAATAAGTATGCTAATTAATTAATATAGTTGAAGTCTAAATTATTAGCCCTCCTGAATTATTAGCCCTACTGAATTATTAGCCCTCTTAAATTTTTAGCCTTCCTGGATTATTGGCCCTCCTGAATTATCAGCCCTCCAGAATTATTAGCCCTCCTGAATTATTACCCCCCCTGAATTATCAGCCCTCCTGAATTATCAGCCCTCCAGAATTATCAGCCCTCCAGAAATATTAACCCTCCTGAATTATTACCCCTTATTACTAGGGGTGTCAAAATTAATTGTTTCTTCGGTGCACCGCGATGCAGACGTGGACAATTCGGTATCAGTTCAGTAATAATCATAACCGGTTATGTACTGACGTCATTTATCTCACAAGCGCTATGTTGCCATAGCATACTATGGCGAGGGAGGCGAGCTGCGAGTGCGAGTATTTACAATGCTCTAACTACGTAAAAACTCAGAAACTGTGCACAATTTCACTGCGTGTGTGTTTGCTGAACACTGTTTCGCTGACTATTACAGCAAAAGCCCCTATTTCACGGCAATTAAAAGACTGAAAGCAATCTCCATTTCTCACTCTCTCTCTCTTTCACTGTGGCCTATGAGCGCATCTGTGAAGAGCGCCAGCGTGAAAGAACCAATCGCAGCCCTTTCTGTTGAACGCGTGATCAATCAAAGGGGTGTAAAAGGGAACTTGGTAGACAAGGCTCAGAAAGCGAGCGAGATATTTGTATTTGTTTATTTGCTATGAATGCTCGTATTGTTTAAAGGTACAGTTTATGTATCTTACTGTATTAAAGGACAAAATAGTTTTACAAATAGTATATAAATATATTTATACATTTTAATACAAGAATTGCTGTGCTGGGAAGAAAATATGAAAGTGTATGGAAAGAATCGTCAATGCACCGTGATGCACCGAGATATCGAATTGAACCGAATCGATGGCATGAAAATCGCAACCGAACCGAACCGTGAGACCAGTGTAGGTTCACACCTCTACTTATTACCCCTCCTGAATTATCAGCCCTCGAGAATTATTAGCCCTCTAGAATTATAAGCCCTCATGAATTATTAGCCCTCCAGAATTATTAGCCCTCCTAAATTATTACCCCTCCTGAATTATCAGCCCTCCAGAATTATCAGCCCTCCAGAATTATTAGCCCTCCTGAATTATCAGCCCTCCAGAATTATTAGCCCT